>JAZBHA010000358.1:42557-76718 GCA_037464855.1 Iselma pallidipennis | reverse complement strand
CTTTTAATTTTTTCCGAGACGGGTCGGGACGTTCGGGTCGGTCGGTTCGGCCGGCGTGTGCTCAAGTCCTTATGGTGTAGGTGCAGAGTAATAGAATAGATCACCACCACGCATGCGCTTCCAATGTCATCCTTATAACTTCTTCATCGCTAATTGAGTAAAAGGAGCTCGCTCTCTATTGCCGACCTGTTAGTGGTGACTTCCGCTCTACAATTGGTCCGAACACTTCGGAGTAGGTAATTAGAGTAAAGAGAACGGAACGCAGATTTTGGTGGGTATTTGCACTGGGACATCCTGTACTTTTGACTGTATGATTCGAATAATCGAGATCTGGATGATAGAGTTCTGACTTTATTTATTTATTATTGTTATTATCCAGACTAAACGAGGATATGAGTCGTCCAGATAATGAAAATCCACATTCCCCACATAAGTGACCTTTTTCGTAATCTACAGGGTGTCCCAGCGTGAAGTGCTAAATTCGGTATTATGGTGCAGGTGCAGAGAAAGAGTCGATAGAGCCATAGCATGTTGGAATCGATCACGAGTAGTGACCACTACGCATGCGCTTCCAATCTCATTCTTATTATTCCTTCATCGCTAATTGAGTAAAAGGTACTCGCTCTCTATTGCCGACCTGTCAGTGGTGATTCGTGCTCTAAAATTGGTCCAAACGCTTTGGAGTAATTAGAGTAAAGAGAACCGAACGCAGATTTTGATGGGTATTTGCACTGGGACATCCTGTATAGGTACTTTTGATGGTATGATTCGGATAATCGAGGTCCGGATGATAGAATTTTCACTATTATTCATTTATTATTGTTATTATTATTATAATTTATTAATGCATATTGTATCGTCAATAAAAACCATGAACTTTGAAATTTCGCGGAAAGATTCTATCATTGTTTTGAATTTTTCTTTACAATAAAAATAAATAATAAATACGATAATTGTTTGTTTTAAAACAATGTGTTTTTATCACAAGCGTGTAAAACCATTAAATCATACTATTAGTATTATTATTATTTTTATTATTATTGACAAGAAGAGAAAGAATAAAAAAATATTTTTGTAAAATTTTATTTAGACTTACTTGTAACTTTCTGGAAAGTCTCCTCTAATTGTCGACTGATATCCCGTTTTTCACCTTCAATTTTCTTAATGTGTCCCCTCAAATCTTTATTACTATTATGGTATTTTTCTTTTTCGAAATTACTATCGGCCAACAATCGACGAATATCGGTTAATTCTTTTCGTAAACTTTCACTGTTGTTTTCAGCTAAAATTTATTTCAAAAAAATAAATAAAAACTATCCTAACAGTTCAATAACTCTCTTACCTTCTTTTAATTTTCTGATAGTTTCATGTAATTGTGCACTGATACTCTCACTTTTATCTTCACATAAATGCAATTGTACTTTAAAATTTTCACTTTCAGTTTGTATTGTATCACGTTCAATACGTATCTGTTGAATATGTTGTTCTAATTTATTACGTTCATCTTCATAACGTAATTTTGTTTCTTCTAATTTTGTTTTATATTTTGTTAATTCGTCTTTTAATTGATTAATATTGGCACGATCCTGTTCATAACGTGTATTCGATTCACGTTTTAAACGTTCTAATAGATCACGTCCCTCTTCTAATTCCCGTTTGGCAATATCTAAACGATCTTGTAATGCTTGCTGATCATGATGTGCTATAATAATAATGATAAACTATGATAACAAAATTTTTTCGAATTGAAATTATAATTTTTGTAGAAAAAGAAAAACTCAACGCAGGCACGTGTTTTATAAAAATTTGTTGCATTATTTATGTTGAATTAATTTTAGAAATTTGTCATTTCCCAAAACACTACGATGATATCATGGTAATAGTGCTATTTTAATAAATGAAATCAGCGTAGATTTTTGAGAGACCTTTAAAAATAAAATCGATTTTCCTAAATATCTCTACCTTCTTTCTATATCGAAATGAAAACATTTTAGAGAAAATTTGGAAATATATTCTAATGACACTCATTTAAATAACCAGTTTTTATTACTTCGGAAAATACACGAAGTAACGAACCAAAGTCGAAAACTTATCTATTAATAGATTTCAAAGATAGTCTAATCGAATACAAGCGATAAACAGACAACAATTAATACTTTTAATGATTTTTCAAAAAACAAAACGTAAATTAAAAAAATTAAATTTGTTACCGATCAATAGAGCTTGTTGCTTATCATTCTCAGCTCTCAACATTAATTCTTCATGTTGTTGACATAAATTCTCAATATGATTCTGTAACTCATCAATTCGATCAATGAGTCGTTGAATTTCATTATCTTTTTCATTGCCCAATTGTTGTAAAGATTGTTGTAAACGTTTCTCTAAATTATTTCGAATTTTGTCACGTTCATCGGTTAATTTTTTTACATTATCATCATTTTCATGTTTTAATTTATCAATAATTTGTTTTAATTCAATTTCTTTATTATCAATTTGATTTGTTAATGTTTGTTTGATTTCGATAAATTTCTTTTCGGAACGTTCTAAATTTTTCGTTAATTGTTGTATTTGTGATTTATATTGTTCTTGTTTAACTAATAGATCTTGTTGTTCATTTTCTAATTGTGTTTTACGTATATCAGATGCTTCTAAATTTGTTTGTGTTTCAAATAGGATTGCTTCTAATGCTTCTTTTTCTGAACGTAATGAAGCCAATTGTTCTTGGATACGTTGTGTATCTTTATCAAGTGAATCAATTGTACCCTAAAATTAGATAAATTAGTAATGCTGAGTAACAGAAATTTCCCGGCAACATTGATGATTTCATGATCAATAAGTTGTCAGCGGTGAGTGTTGGACTGGCAAGCTGTTGACACACCGGAGCCCAGGGCCAGATTTGAGAATGCTGTGGCTTCTAATTTAGAATACATATGAGGCTCTTCTACCGAGTAAAGGACAATAGTGGTGTTACATATAGAATCGGCCCATTTTTGAAGAGGTAGTCACATGGGAAAATGTTCAGGAGATCGAGTCACTTTAAATTGGGGCTTAGCTCAGCTTTGTTGACCCTTGACCCCAAAGGGACAGATAGTAGGATTTATGCTGGGATAGGTAGTTGCAACAACCGTACAAAACCGTACTGAAAAGTTCGAAGGGCTTTCTAATCCCATCGTTAGTTCCATTTATCTCTGAACTCACCATACAAACAGACGCTCAAAGTGAGATTACTCAATAAAAACTTTGGAGCCCTGTAACTTCTATGTCCTTTTACTGGTTTTGACCAAATTTGGTAATAAGATACTACCAGTCAAGGACTACCAGAAGACAGAGTATCGCGGGATTTGACGTAAATTTACGGCAGTTCAAAATTTTTGTCGCCTAATCTGAATTTGAGCGTCCTATCAGTCCTTTCAGGTTTAGTAGGCCCTCCTGTTTATCAAAGAGTGTGTAATGGAAACCTTTATCATATGAGACTTGTATGGCTCATGCACAAATCCCGGCCCTGTTTAGCTTTAGCATTACCCAAATTAGTTTTAGTATTTGGCCCACCCAGTTTGACACATCAACGTTACCGCAGATGAATTTGCCAGCAGACAGACAAAACGACAACATGCAAAATTACCTGTTTTTCCTCGCATTCCTTAACCAAATCCTCCAAATTTCGATTAATTCTAGATGTTGTTTCATTTGCTTGTTCTAAACGTTGTTTAATTCGCATTAATTCCTCGTTCAGTGAATCCTTTTTACGACCAAGTACTGTCAGTTGATTACTTAAATCGTTACGTTCTCGAGTTACTTGATTTAGTTCCATTTCAACCTGTTCGAGAGGAAATATAGAACTGTATTACATAGAAAATATGATTTCCATAACGGCATTACCTTTCCTTTTTCGATTTCTAGAAATTTACATTTCTCCGATAGAGAAACTTTATCCGATTCCATATCTAATCGTTGTTGTTCAGCTTGTAATAATTCCTTTTTTAATGATTGAATATCATTTTGTTGATCATTACATTGTAATTGTAATGCTAATTTTTCATCTTCAATTTTTTTCAAATCATCTAATAATCGTTTTTTATCACTCTCTAAATTTACAACAATATTCTCTTTTTTTATTAATGAATCATGAACCTCAGCTCGTTCATTTAAAATTCGATCTAATTCGGTTTCATAATCGACTGAAAAATAAATGAATATTTAGAAAAAAGAACTAGTAACTATACGGTGGGATTCAGAGCAAAGTCATCATCATCGTTCACAAGGACTATCAAGTCTTCTCCCCACTCAATTACAGTTGAAAAACTTGACCAATAGCACCTACACGGTAAAGGACAGAGGTATAAATAAAGCGGAGCAAGACTGACAGTCAACAAGCGAAAATGACGGTGACAATGACTTTGTTTTGAATCGCACCGATATTTAGTACTTTTAGTTTTTTCCAGATTGCTGATAATATTCTCAGCTTCTAATTTCTGTTGTTCTAACACATCATATGATAAATACAATTTATTCAATTCTTCACGTACTGTTAATAATTCTTCACGTATTCGACTACATCGCTCTTCTTCACCACGTAAATTTAATTCTCTTAAACTAGCTTCTTGATTTAAACGTTCAATTTCGGTTTGTAAAAACACTTTTTCATCTTGTAATGTATCGATTTCTTTCTGTAAACGATTATTATTCTTTTGTAATTTCTCATAATCATTATTTAATGTTTCAATCATTGTATTGATTTCTAAACGATTACGTTCAAGGATATTTTTCTCAGTTTTTAATCCATCTAATGATTTTTGTAAAATATCACGATCTTGTACGAGTTGTGAACACTGTGAGCGACAAACATCTAATTGTGCCACTAGTTCTTTAACTCGATCCTCTAAACTCGAAACATTTTGTTCAGAATGTTCAAATTGTTTACGAACCAACAATAGTTGCTCCTTATTCGATTGGAGTTTCACCTGAAATTTGTACAATTTTTTCCTATCAGTTTCTAGAAATTTTGAGTTTCTAAAGTTTCACCTGTAGTTCGTGTATTAATGACTGATATTTATGCAAAGCTGCCTGTACAGCTGAAATTGTACTTTCAGCAAATGCTGCTGACGATGTGATGCCACGTGTTTTCTTCGGTGACCTATACAATTCAAATTTGATAGCAAACAAACTACTTGAATAAAGAGGAAAATCTAAAAACTAAAAGAAACAACCAAAAAAAGACCAACGAAAAATAAAAGAAAAGTGCACAAACGAAAATAGTGAAATTTTATACTTTTGAGGAATTGAAGTGGAAGCACTTAGATGTACATGTGTAGTTGTTTGTAATAATGTTGGATCTTTAATTTCAGCATCTTGTATTAAAGCATGAGCAATATCCCTGAGAGCTCCTTGTAAAATATCGATTTCTTCTTGCATTTTACCAATTTGTGATACATTATGTTCAGCTTCACCACAACGATCCTCCTATAAAACACCACAATAACAATCAACAAAATTTCCACCAAAAACAATTTACCAAAACTTGGATATCTCGCAGTAATTGTTGAATTCGTTCATCTTTTGATTGAATTTCTCTCTGACAAGTCTCGTTTTGATTTCGTAAACCTTCCAATAAACTCTTTAATTCCGAAATTTCTTGCTGCAAATATTTTTCTTTGCCCTAAAATCAATTTTATTAACTGATTTTCTTTCTAACAATAAGAGAAAAACGTACTCCAAGAAGTGAATCTGTGAACAGATTCGTATCCATTCGACTACACGCCGTTATCATTTCTTTTCCAAAACCTTCTACGTCGTGTTTCAATCGACTTAAGTCTCGTTCAGTTGTTGCTTGAACATCCATAAATAAACGTTTTACAGAAACAACATCACGCCATAAATTCAATAAACGATTATGTTCCGTACTGTAATATTCATTAAATGCCTGTTCTTCATCTTTCCATTCTTCTTCTTTAATCAACATCTCTTCACGTAGTGCTTCCCAATCATTTGTTAATTTCTGTAAGTCTACAGTTAGGGCTTCATTTGTACTATGCGATTCTTCTAATTGTTCTCGTAATGTTACATTGAGCTGCATTAATCTCTCATTTCTGCAAAAATTCAATTATTTATGACAATAAAACCAAAAAAAACCTTCTTGAAAAAACATATTTACTTTCGTTTCTCTTCATCTAATCGCCTTAATGCTGTATCTAGATCGGTGATTCGTTCTTCGCGCATCTCTCTAAGATGTTGTTGAGCTTGTTCCAAAGCCGAACCCTGTGACGTTGATGGAGTCTGATATGATTTCAATGATGATGGTTGATCGGTATATTTTGGATTTTCCAACATTTGAGCTTCTAAATCTGCACAACGTTGTTTGTATTGTAAAACCTAAAAGATTTTGAATAGAAAAGCTCGAAATCAATGTGAAAAATCAGCGTTATACTTTAGCCTGAAGACGACTGACAAGTGCAGCTTGATCTTGTTGTGCTTGCCGGTAAGCATTTAAACGTCTTCTATATAGAGATGCTTCTTCTTGTAATCGTTGTCTTAGATCGAAAGTTTGTTTAGAAGAATCATCATCACTACTACCGCCGCCGTCTCCACCCAAACGACCACCATCTGTCCTGCTTCTAGTTGACTAAAAATAGGATTTTTATTAAAAAAAAAAATCATCACAATCTTATATAATAATAAGAAATAGTAATAAATTTTTTAAAAGTCAAAGGTTATTTTTTTCTGTTTTACATTAAATTTTTGCGACCCCTGAACACGATCGATTCATATTAAAAATGTTTTCCGGAGAATTTCGATAAAAATATGTCACCATAAATTACTACTATACTCGAATTTTTGGACTTCGATCATTTCCGAAATTTCACAATAATACTCGTATATTGATCTCAATAAAACAAACAACACCACAAAAATTACCTCTGTTCTTGATCTTGGTCTATATGTAGATGGTCGCCTTCGATCGCCCAAATTCATCTTTGGATGTTCAATCTTCTTTACTACCGGTAGCTGGGAATAACAGCAAAACATCAAAAAAATTATTTATCAAAATCTGAACACTTTCAAACAGAAGGTTATGTAAATATTGTGTTGTATTTTTTTTTCATTTAATTAATCATTTTATAAAAATTAGACACGGTGTACTTTGTTCAAGTAAATAAAGATTGTTATTGTTTTTGTCGAATTTTTTTCTCTCCAAAACTTAATATAGAAAATAATTTGGGTCAATCAACCGGATAATAACAATAATATATTATGCATTTAAATATTTTTTGAAGAATTAGTGAAAACGACGACAGGATTCCTCCCTATATATGTATATGGAAAGGTGGGTTTTCTCCTTGTGCCTGTGCCTGGTGGAGTCAATTTGCGTGTCTATTTTAAACTCCGTCACACGTGCTGCTAAACTCCCTATAGAGAAAGAAAAGAGTTTCAAGAATTTTTCAGATTTTATGCATTTCCTTCAAATCGTTTTCTGTTTAACAACAACAAACAATTGGAATTTTCAATTGAAACTTTTCTAAAATCGAGACAATTCAATTTAACTTTAAAATTAATTTGTTACAAATTGATTTTTCATGCTAACTGTCATCACTAAACCACATGGTTGTGTGTTATTTTGAATTATTATTATTTTTATTATTAGTATTATTATTAATTAATTAATAAGTATGGTTATTTATCTGTTGAGCAAAATTATGTAAACCGGATTAAATTCATTAATTAGCATTATCTGTTATTTATCGACATGTTCGATATTTGATGATGTGATCTATAATTAAAATCCAAAAAAGGAGGGTCAACTAGACAAATGTCCAGTTGACCAAATGATAAAACTAACAGGAGCCAACTCATTATTATTCACGAACTGTACATCTACTGGTTGTTGAACAACAAAACTGAAATGGGCTAAAGGCGATCTGACATGGTCAGGCTATCAGGCCGATTTCGTCAGCTCAGATGCAATATCAGGTCGTGTGTAGAGTTATCGCCTTTTGTTGGGTGCCGTATCAGGTCGTGTGTACACAATGTCCAATTTCATCAGACGCCGTGTCAGCCTGACGAAATCAGATCGTATGTAGCCCACTTTACTCAGTAAATGTTATTACTTAACGGATACAACAATGAGCTGAATGGGCAAAAACTTGCCAATCCAACACTGACTGGTAATATTAAAAAGGAAAATATGAGATAAAATTAATCAAAGACACAACAACAACTAACAAAATTCTCTAATAGAAAACAATTTAATAAAATTGCATTATTAGGTCTGGTCTTTAGGTCATTTATTTTAGTCTTTTCTACTCTCTCTCTCTTTCTAGAGAATTTTTGTTTTCCCCTTTTGATTACATAGAAAAATGTATAAACAAAATCTCTACAATTTCACCAATATTCTGCATAATTTCATTTAATTATTATTACTGACATGATTAATTAGAGTGCATTCTAAAAATTTGATAAGATAGATTGATCTTTTAAACTATATAACGTGACTAGATACCCGGTGTAATTCCGAAAGATGAACTTTGTTCGTCTAGACTCATCATTTATTCACGGATTTCCCATCCCAGAAACTGGACCATCAGTCATTTTTCAAATATTTACAACAAATATTTATATTATTATTCAAAAATAGATCATGTTGACTGGAATATTACAAAAACAGACAACAATATAATTATTAAATAATGGCAATTTCCGGTAATTTTCAATAATTTTAATACAACGTACAACAAAGTATTTATTGTAACTAACAATAAAACTAAAAATAAAAGCTCCACGAGAGGAAGAACTACATGTTATCACTTCGTTAATTAACAATAATTAATCACCTAAAATAAACAACACTAAATCATGGTAACGTTGTGATAAGGCGGCACGAGGAATTTCATGGAAAATTTCAAGGAAACAAACGTCTACGTGCTAGAAGGATCGTCCAAAAAAAAAGGATCTGGGTCGATATTAATCGCTATAAATCAATCAAGAAATTTTGTTCAAATATCGACACTTACTTTGGGCATTTCTTGTCCTGTAATATAGTCAGCAGGAGGCGGTGGTCGTGGAGGCGGCGGAGACGCGCACCGATCGTAAGTCAGCGACGTTATGTCTGCAGCATTGATGGGAAATGATTCCTCCGAGGGTATATAAATGGGTGCGCGAGACCCAGCAACAAGACATTCAAGCATCGTTCTCAAAAATTTGTTTAATTTTACAACGATAATCCAAAAATATATAAATTTTTTTGGTAATTACCGAAATAGAAGCACGCGGTAAATGGACTTTGGTTATTAAATTACACGAGTATTGTGAAAATTCAAAGAAATTTGTATAAATATTTATGGTTTTCCTATAATAATTGAATAACAAAAATTATAAGCTTTTTATTTTAAGATAAAATAATACTCATGGCTTTTTCTCGATATAAAAATGATTACCTCTGACCTCATTAACAAGAACGCAAAAACGTGTGCCACTAACAAATTACTTATTTTACTTTTTTTTTTTTGAAGATAATCCTTTTTTCGCTGCCAAATAATCATAAATTAAAGCTTCAGCAAAGACTTGAGTCAAACGACAGGAACGGACCGTGCTTTCAGGAAGCTGGTAGCTAAAAACAGCTTGGAAATCCTATTAAAAACGATAAAAATATAAATACTGCAATAATTTATTAGAACATATGAATTGTAAATCTTTTTAGAATTTCGGGAGGCGCCTGACTTGACCCCCGTCAGTGCGATTAGCGCCAATTACGATCCGCTCCTGCCTTCAGGCCAAAGAAAAATCCAAAGGCACAACAATAGATAAATACAAATAAATAAATAAATAAATAATAAGTATTTTTAGATTAAATCGTTTGTTAAATACTTCAATGACGTATTTAATGTTTAACTTTCTTTTGATTATTTATTAACAGTCGTACGTAATTACGCTAGATATTGTCAACAATAATTGACAACCTCAATAATTATTGAAATTACACGACTATTATCAATCTTTTTGTGCCTTTTGGGTTTTTTTTTATAAAAGAACAGAAACAAATATTTACTGTCCTATCAGAGCAAGTTTGACGTTACTTTTAAATCAATACAAACATTTTTTTTCAAGAACACAATAAAAAAAGTCTCAAATTCAATTATTTACTCTATATCTATATGTATATATTCGTGATTATAACTAATAAATCAAATTTATTGAAGGTTCACTGTTTTCCAATTCATCCCTTTCGTCTATTTACAGAAATCATAGAACTGAAATAGAATAATTTGCATAAGACTGAAATAAAATGTATATAGAAGGTACTGTATCGAATGCGTTTATTGCACGAAATCACCGATTAAGGAGAAAATTTTAACGAAAAAGCTTTTTTTTTTAAAAAAACAACATTCCACTAAAACTCACCGATTGATACTAGTAGCTGGCAATTTTCAAGTAGGATATAAAATAATGATTTTCGGTAATCATTTATTAACTGCTGACAGGTCAAAAGAACAACAATATATGTATAATACCAATCGATTTGCCAATATGACAGTGCATTATAGTACAATAGATAATCTATAACTATTTCTTTACACATAGATGTGGAAAATCTAGAAGTAAAACGTTAAAACCACGGTAGGACTGGTTGGCTTTGGCCCCGGGGGGAATTTACAAGAAAACTGTCAACTGTCAACCCAAAAAAAGAGAACCTTAGAAGACTATCGGTGGCCCAAACGCTATTTGGCCCCCCAAAACTCACTGACCACGGGAGGAAATCTCCCCATATAGGTACCCTGTTTAGTTCGACCCTGACTCTACAATTTACTGTTTGGAATTAAATCAAAAACAAATTTTTCGAAAATGATAATTTTGCATAATTTGAATCATTATAACTTTTTTTTTGTTTTTATCACACTTTTATTTTAAAAATAAAAATGCAAGCGATATCTTATGATAATACGAGTACATTTGTACTTAATAATAACAATTCCAAATTAATTAAAACCCAAATTTCGGGATCTTTGTGTGTGTGTTAGGTTTTCTGGCTTTACTGAACTATAACTGTCTTATGTAAATATTCTTGTGGTTATCGCAATTTTTTCTTCAATTTTTTCATTAATCAAAATTTGCTGCTACCTTTGAATCATGAAAAGTATGAAAACAATTTTGAAGGCCGTCTGACCTTTATTTGGTTACAAGAAAATAATAATAAATTTTGTTATTATTATACATATGTATACATATATAATATATGTATGTACATATACTCCTCTCGTGCCTCTCTTGTCAATTTTAAATAACGAAGTTTGTTATTTTGTTAAATACAGCGATATCGATTAAAAACCATTGTAGGGTTAAAGGTGATAGAATTGATATTCAAAGGTCAGACTTTTTTCTTGTAACAACAACATTACATTACCAATATTGTTTAACTATAAGAATATTTAACCAACTTAAGACAACTATAAATAAATAAAATAGTAAAAGTCCTTTTAAAAAAAAAAAAAATATATGTAAAAGTTTAGTCGAATCAGCCAGAATCAGACATGTTTTTGATAAATTATCAAAATAAACCTTTAATAAATGAACCATAATGGACAAATTTTGATTTCAAATTTTTCCAAAAGAAAACAGAATACAGTGGGATCTCTATATGAAACAAGAACCCATAGAGCGATAGTTTCAGGCCCAGTTAAGGCAAATATTGGAAAAATATTCATCATCATTCGTACCTACTGTATATTTATATCTTTCTTGATAGGGCCCCCGAACTACTTTTAATCCTACCACTTCAAAAAGTGCGGTCCACCTGTTTCTACAAATCAAATCTTCTATTATAACATAATACAGTTGAAACTCTATATAGTGCAAGATTTGTCTGTATAAACCAGTGGCTTTTTTAGGCGACGGCACCCTTAAACGAGGTATGACCCTATCTAAGGGTACATTACCAAAACTTATCTGTATTCATTTTATAGAGTTCCCTTTTCCTATATTTACGCACTCCGATTGAGAAACAGTGGCATAAACCCTCCACAATTACCTATTCAGTTATTTATAAAATTAGTTGCATACGTTGTAGACAAAATTTTTGTTTCATTACATAGAGACGACCTTTATTTTATATAAAACTAGTTTTTTCAGGAAAATCGTGATAATAAAAATAATAACAACACTAGATGAATATAATCTACTGATAACCGTTACTACTCTAGTATAATTACATCAACCAATAGAAATTTCTACAAATGTATCGTTTTCTTTATAATTTGAAAACTTTCTGAAAACGGACTACTTAATAATATTAGATTTGTTATTACCAACTTTTTAGATAAAATTTCATTGACAACTAATAAATATTATCAGTTGTGAATAGTTCAAAGAGATATTAATCAAAATTTTTTGATATTATTTATAAACTTTTGGGACAGAAAAGAAAATACTCAACAATTTTTTTTTCATAAATAATATTTGTTATCATCTCTATTTGCTGAAATAACAGGTTCAATGCACTACACGTGTAAAAATGTATCACGATATCTGACAGAAAAAAACAGAAGAAAAATATTTTTCGTAAATTGAATAAATTCAGATTTGATAACAAAAATTCAACCAAAAATCTTTCTTGAACCAATTAAATCGAGTTACTACGACGTCAACTAAAATTTAACCGTCATTGGTGAAATCCACCCTTATATATCTGAAACATTATTAATTATCCACAGTTTTAATACATTAATTAAACGCAAGAATCATCATTAATTGTTGTAAATTTAATTTAAATGGATATTTTGTATGTTTCAATAACAAAACTGGTAAATATTAAGATAAACTCTTTTCTTGTATATGTAGGTATTATTTACGCTACCGGTTTCGGCTCTACATAGCCATCATCAGGAGAATTCTACAAAAAAATTTACCTATCGATGATGACGATGTATAGCCGAAACCGGTCGTTTACCTAAATAAATAACGCATGAAAGAAAAGACTTCATAGAATTTCTCATTAAATCATTTATCCTTGATTAATCACCGGCAAAAAATAGTTTATTTGAAGATACACGAATTTATTGATTCTAAAACATAGAACAGTTCCTAATGATTACAACCTAGTATTTATGATATGTATGTATGCTTATAATATCCATACGATATTTAGGCCGTTTTGTGACTGGCACGATCAACCCCTAGAACTCCACAGTAATAGGGGATGAACCCGTATATCGAACGCAGATTTATCTGAAGATAGTCGACACGGTTCTCCGATAATAATAATAATTGTAATACCTTTATATACACCTAATTATCCACTGTAAAAATAATTATAATTTGGAAATTTTATATCCTCTATATAGAATTATCTTATCAGTATTGTTACTTATTATTATTATTGTTATATGCAGACATTGGATCAACATATGAACTATGTTCCGGACTGTAAAACATTTTTTATTTACTACCAATAAGTGTAATTATTTACAAAATTACTAATCAAAATTGAATCGAATATTTCCCTTACGATTAGTCTAGACTACACGTATACTCAAAAACAGATATCTCACAATGTTTCACTGATTGTCAGTGACGGATCTAGCAATTTAGGGCCCTGAAAGTTATGTTCTTTGAGGGGACTTGAAGCTTAGGGGCCCCTCAATGACGTAGACCAAAAGGGAGACAGATTCTATAACAAAACTTAAGCTTCAGGGGTCCTGAAACTGAATCAACTCGATCAATTTGTTTTTCTTCAACAATCATTCTACCAATATCACTGATAGGTCAGCATCCTTGGTTCATTATAACTAGGAGCCGGGAGGCCTGAGGCTCAAGCTTCATAAGTTTCATTATAGATCCGTCCCTGAGTTTCACTTATTGTCAAACAATAGATTTCGGTTTTATAGAAACAAAACGCCTCTCAACTTGCGTAAATCACTACTTGAGATTTGATTTTTGTCATATTTATCAGTATTGTATTTCAAGCTGAGAACTGTGTACTAAAAAGTTCATGGCAAAATCGACTCAACAACATGCCCTATCTATTCCGACATCAAAAATTAATCAATCTAATAACCAATTAAAATATAAAATAAAAACGAACTTTGATGGCGCATAATAATCTACTTATCGAATTCTCATACGTTTCAATATTTGGTTAAATTGTGAAGAAGAAAAGGCTTTAATTAATTATAAAATTGCTATTAATATACTCATTTTTATAATGAGAAGAACTGGTAATTAATTATATATATTTTTTTTATCACAAAACAAAACCAGAAAAACAAAGATTCGATAATTTGAAACTTATTATAATGTACTTACATTTTAAAATTACATAAAAAATATCACGTTATAATCATGTGGTTAATTATATGGGGGCCAACAAAAAGTGTCAAAATACATCAAGGAAAAATACTTTAGTCCTCGAGTACAACGAACTTAAATAAAGCCAAATGTCTATCATTCAAAAATACTAATTAAAACAATATTATTACGGATAAGATGGAATTTTTGAGAGAAAAATATATATTATAATAATAGAGGTGGTAGAATTATTGATAATGCTAATTTGAGATTATCATGAGTTCGTTTGCCAGGACAACGAAGGGTGTCGAAGTTCAATTCACAAGAGACAACTATCATTGTCAATATAATCAATGAAATTAATAATTTTCTCACTATATCGGACTTAGGCCGGGGGCGGGAGAGATGAGAGATTTTCTCTAAATTACAAAATTCTGACTAGTATCAGTATGGAAATTTTCTGTTTATTCAGAAACTTGGTAATTCCAATAAATTCTCCTGATTTTTTTCTAAAAATACTGTACTTTGACACTTTGTACGTTAACTCATTGAATGTTACTATTTAGTATGTTATGGCGGGGGTGTACGGATATATCTATATGTATGTATACAATATAGATATATTTTCTATATGACCTCGATCCGAAAAGATTGCAATAATCTTGTATGGTTTAAAAGCTTCGACCTAGAGCTCATAGTCCATATGTCTTGTACGGGGTCAGTAAAAGTATAGCCGTCAACGACAACGAAAAACGGACAGTAAGCGCCGCCGCCTGTCCAATTTGTTCTCTTTATATAGTTTATTATCAGACATATCGTCTGTCATTAAGTTTAGTTAAATAGAAGAATCATATTTTCTAAGAAATTTGAATATAAAGTCCAATAGATTCTAACTATTCCAAGAAATAATCGTTTAATTATCAATCGTATAAAAAAAGAGACGTTTTAATTAAGGCTCAGAACCGGCGCCAGGACAAGTTTCGAGTCGGCGCCAAGAAAGACCTAGAACTAGATGAACTACCCTTAAATAATCAAACACACTGGCGATTGTTAATTCTTTTAGGTACATCGAGAGGAATAGGGTGAACTGTGTTCTCAACTATTTGAGAAAACGTGAAAATTTATAATCTAGCCCTAAATGTTTCGGTACCACCCTCTATGAAAGTACTTCTGTCATTATTTCAATAGAAATCAGTTCTGTAAATTCTCTCTATTATATTTTGACAATTAAATAATTAGAGATCATTTATAATGTTTAATGAACAGTAAATTTGTATAAAAAAACTATAATTTGTTTATAAAATTCAAATGCTCATTATAATCAAAGTTTCAGATACATGTTAAGAAATTGTTTAATAATTGCCAGTTTCTATCTAATTGAGTATAAAAACAAATAAACAAAATAAAACAAAATGTTTAATTGTTAAGATTCATTGTTATTAATAAAAATTTTATACATATTTTTGATAAATTTAATGTCCGCATAATAACTATGTAACTGATTTTCGTACGGATATTGAAGATATAATCGACAAATAGAGTTATTCAGCTTTCATAAAACCGACAATTTTAAACTCCAGTATCATCCGAACTAGTCCAAGACATAATTACCGAATTTCACAGAGCCGCATTAACACCTTCAGAGACTTGGGTCGCAACATCACGTGAAGGCCCTTACGTTCCAGAAACCTGAGGGACAATATGCAAAGCTTCAAGAAAATGAGGCCTTCTTGGCACCTCATACACTTATACGTAAGTACGTCTCTGGGATTTTATCAATAATTATTGTGACACCATGCATATTACAGTCAAACCTCTCCAATCTGGACACCTAAAGGACACAGAATCAGAGGCTGAATATAGAGGTGGGGGGTTCGTATGAGGGAGTTTGCAAGTTCATAGGAACCTCCTCTCTCTCACCTTTAAGCTTGCAACATCTCTACAGTAAGGGCCTTTCTGTGTGTGTTTTTAGGTGTCCAGAGTGGAGAGGTTTGACTGTATTCACAAAAATTGGCTTGCGACTCTGTATATTGCGTTTTTTGTTTTATTTTGTCTGGTATTTTTTTTTTTGACTTGAACTTGTGGTCATTAAAAATGATAAAACATCAAAAATTGTAACGAAACCTTACTTCCGAAAAGTTCCGAATTACAAACAAAGAAGCTTTTTATCCTCCTGCCTGCAATGAGAGGGCACGGATTATCGATAACCACAGATAATTGAGAACCCAACTGGTGCATTAGGTGCACGACAATTATATTAAGGATTTTATTCCAGCATACTGTTGGTTCATGTCTCCATTATCAATTACTAGCAACTTGCAATAGTGTGTGGATAATCCGTAATAATGGCTAATTTTAAGGCACGAAAGTACAGTCCATTCATTCTCGTTTCGATTTTTACACTGTAAATTGTAGAACATCAACCTTATGAATATCAAATCCTTAAAGGACCACAATTTTGCCATGCTTTCAAACCTGATAGAAAACTGATAACAAATTTGTCATCCCTGTACTTGATTTATTACGTTGTAAGTAGTTGCTTCCCAATTAACAGTCTTTGTGAACTTGATGTTCTAAGATTTACAGTCTAAAGGAGAATGAACGGACTATGCGGGTTTACAATAAAAATACTCAATATAACATAAAAGAGTTTCATAATCTGAATATGTTGCTTTTAGCTTTTGAGCTGATGATGAGCCGGCGATCGAAACCGGTTCCTACATAAATATCCTGTTTCAGTTTCAGTCTCAATTTCTACTACTTTTTGATCGGAAAAAGATCCTTGTTTTCCAAGCAATAGGTGATTTTTAGAAAATTTTGATCTGTTCTAGTAAACATCTAATAAAATCCTTATGCAATAATAATTTCTTTCATTATTATTATGTTCGTCTGTCAGTATCTATTATTTTTATATTAAAAACAGTTTTAATCAAAGAGACACTGTCAACTATTTTTACCAATAAATTTAGCTGGTGTGATAAGAAGTCAGTATCACGTTTTTAACTCAAGTCCAACAAAAAAATGTTTAAATTGAGCAATCAAATCAGTATCCTGTTTTGTTGATGAAAATAACACCGATGATTCACAATTAATATATTTAAATTTATGAAAAAGAAAATAATAATAATAATAATAATAATAGTGATCATCATAAAACATTTCAGTCGAAAATCTCGAAAAAAAAAAATTTTGTACAATATATTGAAGACATTCCGGGATATCGCGCCTTGATTGCGTGATATCGTGACAACGGAACAATAAATTTTTTCTGGGCTTCTTCCTATGTAATAAAGCCAAAATTTTTCTATAAATCTATAGATATATATAATTTTTTTTATTTCCACCAATTACTAGTTGTACTATTGATAAAATTACATAACCGATTTGTGATAAGGATTAAAAGGATTTCGGGTGATTAAAACGAATGATGTATTTTTAACCAAACATGATGTAATAAAAAATCATTGATACAATGGTATTTATTTATACAAAAAAACAAAACTATATATCCCTTATGAGTTACTCAACTAAAGAGTTACTATAACATACTGAACTTTGTATACTTATACACAAAACAAAAGATATAAGTAAACAAAAATAATAATAATAATAATAATAAGAAAAAACAACAACGATACAATGATAAATTCTAAAAATTTATAAAATTAATTTGTACATTCGACACTTACAATACAAAAAATGGCTGGTGCCAAATTATTATAAATAATTTCTTTATAGGTATACGTAATTAGTTTATGTTATCTCGCTGTAAAGCATCTCCGTCATTTGAATCAATAAATATTATCAGGACACCAAAACTGTAATTACAAAAAAAAAAGAATACTCAGGCTCTCGACTCTCTCTCCTAATGAGTGGAGCAAAACAAATAATCAACGTACAGGTGTTGTCATAGGTCTTGGAAAACTATTCTGTCGCCTTTGCATAAATCCCAACATATTTCTAAATGGCAATACCATATGATAATATGCACAATATGGTAATGGATCCCAATAGGCAAACAATGCTTCCCTCTTATCAAGCACTGTACCGATTAATCTAGTAACTGTTTCCAAATTCGGATTACGTATAGTCGAAATCACTGTTTCTGACATTATATACCGGCCATTTTCATTAACAATTGGTCCGGAATTTTGTCGACTAAAATGTCGACACGGTTTCCATAATAATCTTGGATGGACATTTGTATAGCAGATATATGGTAATGAAACACCAACACGACTACTTAATGGTATTATTGTATTACCATCTTTCGGTATAACAAAACGAAAACTCACATGTCCAGTAATTGGTCGTAATAGATTCAATTTACTGAAGAAATTTGTTAACCATTGGTTAATTTCTTTGTTTTCAACTGGAACAAGTCCATTAGCATTTTTGTCCATTTGACATGTAACATTAGCAATGACATGAGATTCTTTGACTGTTGTACATGTTAGGAAATGATCACCTTCAACATCCTGTACAACAACCCAAGGTCTTTGTTCACTAATATCATGTGGTAATTTTAGGTCATTTCGTGATAAGGGTAAAACGATTTTGGAACGTTCTCGGAGACCACTCGGTCCAGCCGTTGACATTACATAACGTCCCATTCGTATAGCACCAGTATCATATAAACGATTAACATCATCTTTTGATGTGACAGCATGATAATTTGGTGTTGGTATACTGTATTTTTGACATCGTTTTAGTACTTCTAGTGTATCATCTAATGCCCAAACTTCTTTAATTCCAGGACAAAAACATGTACATCCTAATAGTTCTAGATGTGGTTTAGCAACTGCATCATAATAAGCTGATGTTGTTGAACTAACAGGTATATAATAAACAGCTTGTTCACGATCAACAATTTCACATAATGCCCGAACATAATTTTGCTGTTGGTCACTAGTTGGTTTTGGCACTGTATAGAATTTACTTACAGCAGTTGAAAATTTTGCCACTGCAAATAAACCATCTACTTCACAAACAACAACTCTAGCACCAGCCGAATAGAAATTTCTTGCTAAATGTAGAGCTTGTATGGTACTACCACCACTGATAAGCACTGTTCGTTTTTTACGTATTTTCTCCGTACTGGGTGATAGAATTAATGCCAAAAACATTTTAAAGATGGTAAATGGTAAACTGATTAATTGTGTAAAACACCATAACCACATCGATATCCATAACATTGGTAATGCAAATATTAATTGGCCCCATGTTTTTGGTAAAATTGATAATATTACAGCTTTACCAAGTCGTAATAGAAAACATGGATACCATCCAATAATCTCAGCTAATCCAGAGAATGAATCGTCATGTTCGTCACGTTGTTGGAGTTGTTTTTGTTGTTGTTGTTGATGTTGACCGAAAACTGGACTTTGACTGCGAGAATCACGACAATCTGATCTGATAACAAATGGTTCTTGTATAACTGTACCCAATGAGGAAGCTCGACGAATTCGACGTCGTCGTAATGTATTATCCGGTGATGTTGATTGTGGTGATAATGAATTTGGCGAACTAGGACTTTGAAATCCAGAACTACTACTAGTACTTCCAGCATGAATACTTTCATTACTGGGCCATACACGGGATAAACTTTCCGATGTACAAGTCGGCATTTTATTTTATTAATATTTTCAAACACACCACTACCACTTAACACACAAATAAAGAATTAACACTATAAATAAGTTCAGATAATAGTCTTGTTATTGTTAGACGTTCATTAATTTAATAAACACTCAAGTGCTGTGCACAGATCTCTTATACGTCTGCATTTTGTACTATGCCCCTTGGTCGCGGCGGTACCCCTACCCTTCGATTCATTAGGAACTACTACGCTGATTTTATTGAGGTAGTCTTTTAAAGTGAAAACCTTATCTATATGACAGCTAGTTTCATTATGATAAACTAATGATATGAGGACCTACCACGTGAAACTGCTTTCTAAATTCAACCTGATAACAATTAAAAGTGTATAGGCATACAACATAACTAAACGCAAAGGAAAAATGTAAAATGTAAAAGAAAATAATAATTTACGTGATCTTAAGCATGCCGATATTTTTAGGAAATTTCTCCGATAAAAAACTGTGATAATTACCTATACTTTAACCCTTCTTAAATATATGACATATGTGCATATATACGTGCATTATTAAACATAGATTTATTTATTAATAGCACAATGTTATGTCTAATTTATATCTGATAAAGAGTATCCTTTGTATCCTGTCACCTATCTTACTACTCCTTCTCAGAACTCATAGAATTTCTGGCCAAAACTCAGAAGAGAACGAATTCCAACTAAATTGATTATTATTACCAGTTTTTCTATAACAAAACAACCACACTGATTTCATTCAACACCACCTGCTTACAGAATTCAGGTGACAAACTTCTTTCGATGATGGACATATGCTGTCAAGTGTTCAATAATGCCCTTCCTCTATGCAAAATCGATTGTTATCATTAATCAATCGATACAATCTCTCCCTATAATCGTTAGCAGACTTTTTGATAACCAATTATACTGGTTTCATCAAGCAGTACTTGCTCGCAAATTTCATAGAAGCTGCTACTCTCAACGATCATCATGCATTACCAAATGACCAATAATTGACCAGCTCTTGTAGGGACAATAATTGTCATTACTCGATAATACTAATTCCTTCCTACAATGGACTTCATAGGATTTCCCTACTAACACCTGCTCGTAGGAATCACTATTATTGATCTAAAGGTAATAAAGTCTTTTCGACGTTCGTCATATGGTACCAAGTGGTCAACAATAGATCACCATCACAAAATATCGATTATTTCAAGTTTCCATTTACCCCATTCCTATCTTTATAGCAATTTTCTAAGGCACATTCGGGATAAGGAAAGCATACTTTATTATAGTCTATCTCACGAATCATGAGCTAAATGGTCATAAAACATCTGTCTGAACCAAAACATTGATGTTGCTGGTAGGGATGTGGTCGAACCACTGGCTCGGTTGACTATGTTCGACTATCACCGACATACGCTTCTAGGTAGTCTCTTCCTAAACATCTGCTACACACCTTCGTTTATACTGAACGTACAGCTTAACTTGAATTGCAGTCATAAGTCAAATAGTCTTTAATTTAATTATGTAATCACAATAGTGGGATTAAGAAGTTGTTAATAAATCGGCTTTTTTCCACCCAGATGGATAGAAATTGTCGATCCTTCTGTGATTTATTGCTTTACTAATGTTTACTATTTAATTCAACACTCAAAAAGTTAAAATCACTATTTTGGTGGATTCACCATACAGTGCATACTCAATCATCCGTACTTCGATTATCCGATTTACGAAGTACTTGTATGTATAATAATGAGCAAAAATAGAGATTTTCTAAAATCTAAAGTAACTTTAACAACAGGAAGTTTGGAAGACTAGTAGAACAAAAATCTCCCGCATTTTTTTTTGAATTTGAAAATACCGCCTTTCAAGTCACTTTTAAACTAGCGCATGCGTATTTTACCGGCTAAAATTCTTGAACGCAAATCAGTGTTCTTTCTAGTAAATAAATGGAAATTCAAGAAAACGCACGAATATAACAATAAATAAGGTAATTAAATAATGTTACGTAATTATTTTAACCAAAATTATAATAAAAATCTTCAAAACAAATCGAAATAATTGTAAAAAATATAAACTTACCACTTTTTTAGGTTAACCAAGAACAATACAAACAAATCTTATATTGGTACACCTGAAAATGTAAATATTACTAGAATTGGACGCGGGAAAAATGAATTTACAATATACAAGTGAAACTATTGAAAATCTAACAAAAATTCGAATAATTTGTAATAATTTTGCAAAGAATCCAACAAATCTAGATGACTTAATTAATCTAAAAACAATACTTAATGATTTAACATCACCGGCTGTACGAACGGTTGAAGCACAGATATTATCAGTTTTTTATCCAATTTTGAAAGAAGTTGCAGCTAATAGAACAAAGTAAAGATTTGAATTAATCAATTTTTTTTAGCTAAATAATAATAGTAATGTTAATATTTTCCAGTTGTACGGTATCAGTTCGTTTAAGGCATACAATTGTTGATATTCTAACAGTTTTATTTGAGAAGATCACAATTGATAAACCACCCTTATTTTATAATATTTATGGGTTTCTTTTACACGAAATTTACGATATACGGAAACATGAAGGTTCGTTTTAAAAGACCTTTAGCGTCTAAAAAAACCTTGCCATTTAGTTCTTTTTTTCGTTGTTTTTCCACAGTGCATACGGTAAGATGAACGGTAACGCTAAATGTTTAACGTTACCGTTCCTCTTAGCGTTTGTATCGCAGAAGCACTTCAATTAAAATGGAACTTATTTTTAGTTACTGATATACCTGAAGAATACAAATTAACTATTATGGAATGTATGATTGCTTTAATACAAAGTTTATCAATTGATTTAGTCAATCAGATTTATATTAAAGAAAATGCACCCAGATTGTCTCAAATGATTTTTGTTGCATTAAAAATGGCCAAATTGGAACAATTCAAACAATTACGGTAAAACCATATATGTAATTTTCACCCATTTTTTGGTAATAATTAGTTAATTTTAATTCAAGAATTACATCAATCAATTGTGTAATGGCTATTGCTCGTTGTTTAAATGATAATGATTTTGATGATTTAGTGATAAGAGATCAAATTGCTGATATGTTAATGTTTCTTATACCGGGTATTGCAAGTCAATTGAAAGATATTTGTTTGAGTGATGAGAAAATCGGTCATAAAATACCAGCGGTAAGGAAAATGTTCTTATCATAGAAATCTTTAATTGTCGTTTTTTAATTGTAGACTGCTATCAAAGCTTGGTCAAGAATAGTTACTTTACAAATGCAGAATTACAGTGCTTTTGATAAGAAGCTAATTATCAATAATGAATCGAATACCGAACACAATAATGATAATGTTAAACGGAAATGGAAGGATGGTAAAGAATTTCAAGAATATTTAAAACAATCACAAAGAACACCTGAATGGTATAAAGAAACTGATAAAAATCTACATAAAATTATCATTGAATTAACAAAATTAACATATCATTCACATGATAAAGTCCGTTTAGAATTAGCAAATATGATAGGTTTATTGATTGAAAATTGTATTGATACCATGCCACAATCACTTGGACAATTAATTGTAATTGGTATTATTCTATCAGAAGACTCGAATGATTTAATCAAAGACAAATGTCGACGAATTCTAGAAGAATTATCAAATCAATTAGATTCCGATAGGTTTCGACATTTATTGGATAATCTGGAAGAAGGCTTCTATAATGCTATCATTAGTCTACCAAGGAAATTCAACAGTGTTGGTAATTATAACTAGAGGTGCTCTATCCAGTGCCGGCTCAGGTGACTTGACTTGGCTTGACTGGAACGCGCCTTTCCCATTACATATGGGATCTCTTTATTTTCGAAGATTGGAGGATGCCTTAGCTCTGGATCCTGTAGCCGGCTCTGTTGATTAATCTTGGTTCTGTAGAACTTCTAGTTCTTAAAATTTGTAGTGTGGCTGTTTTAATTTCTTTCTTTTTTTTTGCTCAGACGAAGGAGAACAACTGGGTGCTCTAAATCTGTTACTGGGTTATATAAATTTATTTAAAAGACACAATCTAGTCTCGATTTTATATTCATTGAGCCATCTAGATCAGTTACTGTCTACATTGATCCATATTTCTGAATTTGATAAGAGTGATATAAGTTTATCTGAAGATTATACAATTCCAGGTAATTACTTATTGATGAATACAGAGTGTCAGATATAAATTCTTCCATAAATGACAAAATTACAGCTATTTTATGTCTGTGATCTGACACCCTGTATATCTAAGGAATAATTTTGTAATGCAATTCTCTTTAGATTTTGAACCACTTGCGAAGATCCAAATGCCCTGGAAGAGATTTCGTTATTTTAAAAACGATATAATTTGGGAAAAAATCGAACAGATCTGTTATCTATTAGGTAGATATGGTGCTGGGCATATAGTTAGTGATTTCCTATTAGATAAATTCAATAGTCGATCAGATGTACAAAAAGAGGCAACGTTCTTGTTAAATGGATTGATAAGAGGTAAGATAGAAAGAACAATTTACAGAACTTAGACTCTCTAAGCACGCTGCTGCAATACATGCAGAGTGTGGGCTGGCTTGGAGGAACTAGGTGCTGACGATCCTAGGAGGATGTACAATGGGCCTGTTGAGGCCTGAGTGCAGAGTAGCATGTAGCTCTACCTTCCTTTTAAATCTAGAAATCCAGAACTTAGATTTAATTTTTTGGTGGGAGCTTTCAGGTTTAAATGATGCAGATTTCAATGTAATCAAGAATATTTTAATAACATACACTGATAAGAGTAATTGGTATTTACCATTGCAAGTAATGATTGATGAAGACGGTTACGAACATACATTCGGTGATGTACAAAGTCATATTTTACAAGTTTGTTTATTAGTAGAAGGTATTGGTGTAATGGCTCTAACATTAAAACGGAAATTCCAACAATTTCTAGTAACCAATCTATATCTAGTCATTGAACGTGCAGGTACTTTTATTAATTCTCTAAATGATTGTTAGTGTTTTTACATGAAAATCTATTACAGGAAGTAATCATCTATTGATTCGTAGTGCAGGAATGTTGGCATTACGAAATATAAGTCAAGCCTGTGAATATACAGACGTACAAGATTTAATTAATAATAATTGGGATTATTTCTCATTCTATTTAGGCCGACAATTACGTAAATCCCAATTAAAAGAGAATGTATTGAATGTATTTACAATAATTATGAAATATAATTCATCGTATGTTCAAAATGCTACAATGGAACTGATTCAAGATGTAAGTTGATTGATTTTTGATGGTTGTGGTGCGTTGACACTACGAAACCTGAAAAGAGATCGTTTCCTCTTTATTTTTAAAAAGAGAGAGAGAAAGAAAGGTGAAAAATCTCGTGTCAACGCACCCTTATATTGATATAAAATGAATAGAATTTCAATAGATTAAAATTAGTTTCTAGATAAGTCTGATAGAGAAATTAATTCTTTATTACATTTACGTTTGTTTAAAACTTTTCTAAAATGTTTACATAAATGGTTGAATATTGAAATTGTAATGCCACCATTAAAAACTAAATTACAAAAACAACAACAAGAACTTAAAGATTTCCAAGTATCTGGTATTGATCCTGATCAAGGTTTTTCTGATGATATTATGGGTAAAACTGCTGAAGAACTTTACAAAGAAGATATGGAAAAAGGCCAGAAACAATTAGAAGAAGACGATTATTTTGATGGTATTTATTCACAAATTGTTGGTTGTTGATTTCAATTAACTGTTTTTTTATAAAACACAGATCAGCCTTATCAGAAGCCGAAACCACCACCTGTTATTGAATTAACTGTTAAAATACTAAAAGAAATTTTAAATATTTTACCATCGAAAGATCGTACTAAGAAACTATTAACATTGGAAATATTAAAAGATGGTATTGAAATTTTAAAAGATTGGGAAGATGAATTATTACCAATTATTCATTTAATTTGGGGACCATTAGTTGATCGATTCAAAGAAACTGATCATTTAATTATCAATCATAGTTTTCAATTACTTGTTACTTTAGCGAGATTATCACAACAATTTATCAGATTAAGAACAACCAAGTAAGTATGAAATTTCTAGATTGTGTCCCGACTACTAACAGGAATATCTATAAGACGAACAGAGATAGATACTTGCATAAAATATACCAGGTGTCCAAATTAAAGTAACCCCTCCCTGGTATATCGTTTATTTGAAGAAGAGATGAAAGAAAGTATACTAACTTAGTGGCATCTAAGGGTGCATATAGACGGAAAGGCTTTTCACTCCTAGCTCCGTCCCTTTTCTCGCGACAACTAAAGAGGTAGCTGGAACCTCTTGCTTTACAAAATAGAGAGGCAACTAAATACCCTTCACCTCGTTTGTAGCACAAGAAGGGCAAAGTTAGCAGGGAAAAGTCTCTCCGTCTATTCGCACCTTAATGGTACACTTGAGTGCATAAAAAAGAGAACGTCTCTTGGCTAACAAATACTAGTATTTCGTGTGAATCAGGCTTTTCCCTCTATAGAGTAAGAAGGTGGAGAGATAAAATATCTTCCCTACCAGATTCGCCAGATTCTGACATGTAAGGCTCAAGTTGTCTTGTAAAGACCGCCCTCGGCAGCCCGATTTACACAGGCCCACAAAAAGCGTTCTCTTTTATATACACTCAAGTGTACGTAGACTAGCTTTTCCTCCTGTCTTGCCAAGAAAAGGAAACCATGGGATTATCTATCTCAATCAGAGCGGTTTTAGAACCTTCTCCTCCTAGTTTATCTCCTCTAAAAGACTCAATCAAATAATTATTCTTGTAAATTTCAGGGAGGTATTGCCGGATTTATTGAAGATTCTCGATCAACAATCCAAACAGAGTTATTTAAAGGATCGTGGTGCCGCCTATCGTTTTACACAAAGTTATAAATTACAATTAATTTTATTGGAAAAATTGGCACGATTAATAACCGATCTGGATATGTTAGATGAACATGTACAGAAAATTGTTACAACAGTTCTTAAATATTTAAGTGATAAACAACCATTGCCATTACAAAGTGCTGCTTTAGATTTCTTCAAAACATTACGTTTTTATGATCCACCAATAATTGAGAATAAATTAAAACAATGGTTGATTGATAATGGTTCTGATACAGAATTTAGTAAGAATTTACAAATTTTGGAAAATCTGTAAGGTAAAATAAATACAGCTGGTACTATTTTTTTTTATAAATACTTGTTTTATTTGTATTTTAGTCAATACAAAAAATTTAAAATTGCACACTTTTCCAAATTAAAATTATTTCATCAAATATGTACATAAGTGAACAATTGTACACATTAACAATGTATTTAAACCTTAATATAAGTCGGGTCCACCAAATTTTACTCTAAAAAATAGAATAAATTATAGTACAGTCTTTAAAACTAGAGAAAACAAAAAACCTATTTTAGACAAAAAAAAAACGCTAAAATTAATAATATATTATGTAAGTGAACACCGAAATAAAATAAACGTTAATAATAATATAATTATAATAAAATCGACTAAATTAAAAGAAAAAAATAATAATAAAATTCCCTGCACTAAAATCAGAAACTAATAAAATTAATTTTTTGTTTGTAAAAGGAATAAAAATATAAACTTAAAATTAATCACAGAATTACAAAGCTACCTGTTTAGGGGTAACGAAGATAAAAGTATTGTTTTTTTTAAAAACGAAAAAAAAAGAGTTAAAATTAACTATCTACACTCGTTATTAGAGTGAAATCATAAAAAAAAACCTATTAATTTTCTGTGCTAACAGGCTCTCTGGCATGATGGATTTGTACATGCTTATTATGATTCGATTTGGTTGTTGATGTTTTGCCACATATATGACATGAATATGGTCGTATACCACTATGGATTCGCATATGATCTTTTAAATAATATGATCGATGAAATGCTTTACCACATACTTTACAACTGAACGTTTTATCATTTTCATGTTCTTTAACATGCCGTTGACAATTATATTTCCTTATAAATTGAGCACCACAATAATTACATGTATATGGTCGGATACTTTTATGTGAATTCATATGGGCCGTATAATCCGATTCACGTATAAATGCACCTTTACATTGATCACATTTGAATGGTTTCGAGATACGTGATGCATGTGTCCATTTATGTAATTTTAAATTCCATTTTGTTGTAAAATCTTTATTACATATTAAACATGTATAGGGTCGTTGACCACTATGATTCCGTATATGTACATCTAATGATGATTTTAAATAGACACCTTTACATATTGGACATTCAACATTTTCAGCACTTTTATGACCATTTGGTAGAAAACGATCATTATGTGCACGACGCATATGTCTTGTTAAACTCGACATATGGATGAATTTTTCACTACATTGTGTACATGATTTCGGTTTTGAATCATGTATCTCTTTGTGCCAGGCGAGTTTTTTTTTCGAATGAAAGATCTCCTTACAAAAACATATATAATCTTTGACTTTTTTCTTTACATTCAAATGATGTCGATTCCGATGTTGTACAAGATTTGAATAACGTCGAAATGTTTCATCGCATAACGTGCATTTAATCGGTGCATCACCTGTATGTATATTACGATGTTCGTGTAATTTCTGTTTTGTTAGGAATGCTTTCTCACATATATCACATTTATACGGTTTTATGCCCAAATGACGGCGCATATGCAATTGAATATTTTGTCGACGATAGAACAATTTACCACACAATTTACATTCCAATGGATGTATACGTAGATGTTCGGAAAACTTGTAATCATTTGGAAATACTTCACCACATGTCATACATTTATGACGGGTCTGTGCTGTTATATTATGTACATCTTGTTTATGTTCACGTAATGCTCTAGCATTCGGTAGAACAACTTCACATAATGGACAAACAGTTTTCAATTCAACCACAACACCACTATCATCTAATTTAACATTAGGTGTTGATTCATCGGGAGTATTTGTTGCAATTTCATCATTTTCATTAATAGTTGCATTTTCAATTTTCAATTTATTTGTAAAGACATTATCGAAATTATTCTCATTTTCACATTTATCCTGTTTCAATTTAACAACTAATTTTTTCACTTTCTTCTTACCAATCTCACCACCTACATGACTGACACGTGTAATTTTCTCGGTATGTTTCTCAATTTCATGTTCTCTACGTTCTTTTGTTGATTGAAATGCTTCACCACATGTTGAACATTTAAAATTCAATGGTGGCCCACTAAAACTAACAATTGTCGGTGTATCATTATCATCTTGATCATCATATGATGGTGGTATACGACTTTGTAATGGTGGTGGTGTTATATCAATATCGGAACTATCCGATGCTGCACCCCAATTTTCTCTTGTAAATATATCATATGATGTATTACCATTATCATATTGTACACGATGATTCCATGATGTTGTATTATCACTAGTTGTACCATCGATACTCTCTTGACCGGATAGTTCACCTCTAGGTGGCATCCGTTCATCAGCACGTATATTAACATTTGAACTTTCTCTTGATAATGATTCATCACGATGATCATCAACCATACCACCAATTGTCATTAATACACCTGGACGATCCGGTGTACTACCTTCAAAATTTTCCACTTGTGATATAATTTGATTTGTTGAAAAATCATTCATCACCATTTGCATACCATCCATATCAACGAAATCTAAATGATCACTTGATTGTAAGACATTTGATGTTGTATAAATTGGATTTAATTGTTCGTAATTTTGTTGTGATACAGTTACACTACTATTATCACTATTACTATTATTATTATTATTATTAATAATTGATTGATCTTGTTCAGATTCATTAACAAAATAAAATTCCGGTTCATCAGGTTTAGTTGTATCAATTTCCATGATATTATTATCATCATTAGTTTGTATTATTGATCTTGGTGATAAACTATTTGTTGTATTTTGTGTTTGACATGCTTTATTTAGATCAGATCTAACACGTATATTCCAATCAGAACCAGTTGGTGAATGTGGTGATAATGATGATGTTGATGATGATGATGTAGAAGACATTTCTTCATGTGTTTCAAAATTTTGTTCACTATCATGATTATCATTACAATCATCATTATCATCTTCATAGAATTTTAAATCAATCGATGTATGTAATTTCTGTATATCAATATCATTTTTTACTGATATATTTGTTTCTTGTTTATTATGTATTTCATCATTTATATCATCATTTGATTGGTCTTGATTTCTTGTTGATTCTTCATTGATTTCATCTAAATTATCACAAGTGGAAATCTGATTTGATGGTACAATATCAGTTGTTGAAGTTGTTGGTGGTGATGATGTTATTGTAGATGGTGGTGATGGTAGTTCAAATGTTAAAGATCGAATCGGTGATGATAAACATGAACCACTAGACATGATAACTTGTTGTTGTTGATAAACATAGGGCATCATCTGTGGATTTAGTACAGTCGGTATTACGTATTGCGGTGATAATGGATTAACATTGAGCACATTCTGTTGTGGGCCGGTTGTACTGCTCATACTTTGTTGATAAATAAACAGATGATTGCCCTGCATTTGTGGTAGATTCGGAGGCATATTGACTAAATTACCTTGATTCCATGTTTGATTAACAATATTGATTTGTGAATTTGTACTACCTGATGAACATGTTGTTGTCGATGGTTGTGGTTGTTGTTGTTGTTGTTGTTGTTGTTGTGGTTGTGTTGTTGTTGTTAATGCTGATGATGGATTTACGGTTTTTTGGATTTCATCAGGATCGGCTAGTCGGACCAACGCCTCGATAACTTTCTGTTTCGGATGACTACTCAAATGACTTTTTAATGTTATACCAGGTCGTAGATATAATGTACAAACTGGACAAATAATATTATTCGTATCCATTTCGTTGGAATATATACGGTCGATCCCAAAACACCACGAACAAAACAAATAAAAGGAGCGTTCGTCAAATAGGAAAATGGGGATGTCAAAGTGCTCAGTTGTACACACTCTCCTCCTCTTGTGACTTGGGCTATTGATCTGTTACAACAACAAAATCAATGATGAGAATTCTAATATAACGGGTTTTTATCAAACAAAATACATCCAACAAACTATTAACAAAACACAAGATAACTTTTAATACCAATATCATATTAAAACTAATTCTACGTCAGCTATGATATAATTAAAACTATAGTTGAAATTTTTATAGCAAACAATAGAAACAAATCAATACATCATTAATGAACAATAATTAATGTGAAAATTTACCAAAATATCCGAATAACTTACCCAACTATTCTTCAAATCCCATAACCAATTTTAAAACATCTTTATGCCTCACAAATTAAAAAAAAATTAACTTATTTCCAAACCGTACCCACAAGAATTTCAGCCATTATTATTATTGACTCGTCATAGGGATTTTTGTTTTATTCAGTTTAAAAAGAAATATTTCTATCAAATATTATTTTGACCACAAATACCATAATTTCAAATGCAAATATTCAAATAGAACAAATCAATTTGATATTCGTAATTAAATTGATGAATAATTAAATTAAATTAAATTATAAAAATTCAATATTAGTACCAACCTAAATAATGGCACTAGATCGATTGTCAATGTGGCAGTTGTATATAGTCTATGACACAAAAATAGATCCATTTTTTATTAAATTGCAATTATTATCCAATCACGTTTAATAGATTCTTAAATCATGCGTGTATATCTGTCAGAATTAACACAATTGTAACAGTTTTTTGGTCGAATTTACCGCCGACAAAAACAAGTTACTTTGGAAGATTTAAATCAAATCGCATGTCATAAGCTCTATATACATCTCTTAAGGGGGAGGAAAGGGCTGGTCTAGTCGTCAGATCGAGCGCATTCGATCGTAACAAATCGGCTGAACAGGGACGGACTGTCCGTACGTTCACCGGGCCAACATGTCTAAATTAAAAATTAATAAATGTCTGGTAGCTGTAAAAATAATAATAATTCAATAAATAATAGAATTTGCCATTTAGTGATGTATGGAAATACTTAAAAGCCACACCAGTTTTTTAACTTATTTACTACACATAATCAAATCATAAATGCTACGCTACTAACCTATCCCAAAAGCTTTATACTACACACACTCATCTCTAAATGAACACATTATACCACAGAGCCCTCGAACCGGTTCGATAAATTTACAGGACAAGCTTATGGCCAATCTGCTCTTAGGCAGCAGTCAGAATATTTTAAAGAAAAATCTATTTAACTGCAATAAAACTAGGTTACAACGATCACGATTATAACGAATTCACAACTAAATCGTCCAAATTCACATAGTTGCGTGAACTTTCATTTATTTAGTGCAACTTCTTCATGCTTATAACGAAGAGACTTTATGGTATTAGCTCTAATCTATATTTTTATGTAAAAAGCTTTTTTTAGAACTTGCTCAGTTGTTCGGCATTAATTTCAATAGTCGCGCAAAAGTAGGTGAGACACTGTAAGTTAAACGAACATCCGATTATGTGATACAAAATAGGTTCAAATACACAATTTGTGGAATCGCGATCTTCGAGTTCCAAGACTAAGTGATTTTTTCGGTTTGTAAGTGATGTAACCTATAATACATGAACAAAATTACACATTTTTTCGATTCTATTGATCGTTAGTTCTAGAATCTAGTCTCGGTGTCGCCACCATTGCAGGATGGCGCATTGAAAATAAATTGTACCCGAATAGTCACGAACACTTGCTTATCATCTGACGGCTAGACTCTTGTTTATGTGACAGGAATATTGACATGACGTGTATGAATTATAAAAATATTCCTTTTAATTAATTTATCAAAAAAAATCAGTTTTCTTTCTTGAAATGGCTGATATTTCAAGTAAATTAGAATTAATTTAATTATTAATTAATTAGAAAAAACAACACTTTAATTTTTATTAAATTGTAGAAGCTGTAGAAACATTACGAACATGGCGTGAGAATAATGATCGAAAAAGTAGAGAAATTTTGGAAATCTGGGACAATACACTTTCCTTTAATTTAAACCGAATTGGAAAAGAAAGTAATCAAATATTTTGAAAATTTTTTAAAAAGTCGTCGAAATAACGGTGTTTCTTTCCTGTTATGTTGTAGGACCTTTAATTTTAGAACAAGTATGTATTGCAGCACTAGATTGTTATCAAATGGGTATAGTACAGAAATGTATCGAAGAATTATATAAAGATTTTCCAAATAGTTTACGTGTTAAAAAGTATGAAGCAATGTATCTAGAAGCTGAAGAGAAATATACTGATGCCATAGAAATCTTAGATAGTATTATTAGAATCGATGAAAGTAACAGTGCTGCAAAGAAACGTAAAATTGCCATATTAAAAGCACAAAATAAGAACGTTGAAGCTATTAAAGAACTTGTTGACTATTTAAAAATGTAAATCTCTAATATTCAATAATTTTGTATCTTGAATATTTACCATTTTACTTTATAGATTTATGGCAGACACTGAAGCATGGCAAGAATTGAGTGAATTATATATAATCGAACAAGATTTCAATAAAGCCGCTTTCTGTTTAGAAGAATTAATCCTACATAATCCACATAATCATCTATTGCATCAACGTTATGCTGATATTAAATATACACAAGGTGGTTTGGAGAATATTGAATTAGCTAAATCGTATTATTGTCAAGCTTTGAAATTGAATCGAAATAATCTACGTGCACTTTACGGTTTATATTTGACAACAACATTTATGATAACATCACAGAAATGTCCACCACAGAAGAAGAAAGATGCTTTGAAATTATCCGATTGGACGGTAACTGAAATTGAACGAATCTATAAGGAGGCTGATAGTGATGATATTGAAGAACGTTTGAATGCATTACAAATTTAAATTATTTAAATATTCATAATTTTTTGTTAGTTGGATACTGTTTAGTGCAAATTTCCCAAAGGTCATAATAAAAATTTGGATAACAAAATTCAGTTTTCTTGAAATAAATTATATGGAATGTAAATTAATGGTTGAAAAATCGATTTTTTTGAGAAAAAACCCCTAATAAACAGTTTACAATAAGAGAAATTCCAAAAATCAAAATTCTTACAGTTCACGACTGCTAGGTTTATGACCGTAGTAATATATACGGGATGGAAGGTTAGGCAACTGTACTCGCTTCGGCGGTACATA
>JAZBHA010000358.1:23355-42502 GCA_037464855.1 Iselma pallidipennis | reverse complement strand
GCGTTCCACATTTTTTGGTCGGTTTTTTGATCCCTCACGCAAGAAAAAACATTCGACTTTCAAGAGAGAAAGTTTTTTCTAATAACTAGCTTCTCTCTCTTTCTAAAAAACGGGAAAAAGATAGCCTCCTTTTTACTTTTTCAGAGAGGAAGGGCAACTATAATAGAAATGTGAGACACGTTCTTACTAGGATATGTTGTGAACAGGGGCGGACCATGGGTTTGGAAGTCCTGGAGATAATAACAGTTTAGGGCGGAATCAGAAAAGATACAAATATAGCCACCAGTAGTGCGTTTTGCATCACGGCGGCCCTATACAGGACAACCTTTAGGGTCGCCCTTAAGATTATTAGTTTAGACCTCATAGTATCATATGAAATAAGAAAATTGTACATTTTCTGAGTTTCTACCTTGAAGGGGCAGCTCCATTGGCATCAATTACGATCCGCCACTGGTTGTAAAGCTAAAAATAAGAGCATAAATCTCGTTTATAAGTATTTATTATGAAATAAATCGATTATCTACAATTCTCCATTTCTAATTCGATCTTATGATCTACGACCATTCACTTAAATATGCCCTATTTTTGAAATATTTCCAATCACTATGTACATAATAACCTTGCATTGTTGGTTGAATTAATGTATCTTCTGGTAGTGTTTTATATAATGGTTCACCATAATAGGTACCAACTTGCCATCCATCAACATTTGCCATTAATTTAGCTTCTTCATCACGATTCCGACGTAATTGTTTCAAATATTCACGATCACGTTCAGCTAATAACATTGGTTGAATAGCAAAACGTGCCGATCTCATTTCAATTTCTTCATATTTGTTTACTTTACAATTTAAATAATAAAGGTAAGCAGCACCGGCTGTTACACCTAAATAAGCCCCAAATAATGTCCAGCCTACAACAGAACACAAGAGATAGAGGTTATGTTGATTACGTAATATATAAATACATCAATATTAAGATAATTGATAAAGAATGATTGTTTACCGTTGAAATAAGACCTTGCTGGTATTCTTTGGTATGTTATGGGTCGGTAGCCCCCAGGTGGGGGCATATCTTGCTTCTTCTCAGCTGTTGCCATTACATCAGATGACAATCGATGACAACAAAATGACAGCCGTCAACCAGTGGCGTAGGTGTATTTATACATGATTTATACCAATTTTCTGAATAACAAACAAAATTATTTCATACGTAATTCTTAAAAACAAACAAATTTACATTTAATTTAAATATTTAAACGCAAATTATTCGCAATTTAAAGGTTTAGGGAGGATACTCTAGGGATTTTCTTTATCAGTATGTGGTAGAATTGTTGGATTGTCAGCCTTGATAAAATCGGCGCGAATCTTATATTTTCAAAGAGGTTATGTTTATTTGTTGATTAGAGGTTATAAAGTATTTCTTGTGGGCACCTTTTTTTATTCAATCAATTTATGGATCCGGAAGAAATAGAATTTTTAAGTGAAAAACAACTAGTAACAATCATCCCAACATTTAACAGTCCAGTAATACATCTAATATGTGGTGATTATGGTCCATTTAAAGCTAGTTTACCAATACGAGTCCCATTATGGGTTGCAATCAATTTAAAACAACAACAAAAATGCCGTATTGAACAACCTGAATGGATGACTGTTGAATATTTAGAAGAGATTAAAGAAACTGAAAAATCATCAAAGTAAAATCTATTTTTTTTTTGTTGTTATTGTTTATTTAATGTTTGTGTATTTAATGTTCGTAGAACTTTTACAAAAATGCCAAATGAACACTATATGATTATAGCGAAATTATTATTAAAACATGCACCGGATGATATAATCAATGTTGATGATATACGTACAATCATTAAAGATATATGGGATATACGTATGTCGAAACTAAGATCATCCGTTGATATGTTGATAAAAAATACTGGTTCATATGCTGCTGTTGATCATTTAACTATAATGGAAATCAATACAATACGTCCATTATTACCACATGCACTTGATCAACTTTATCGAATGAAAATGGTAAATTTTCTTGAATTTCTTGCGGAAATAAAGATTTCTAATTATTGTTATTGTCTCGATAGGCACAACAGAGAAGCAATGATTCACAATTACAAGGATCCTCAATCTTATCACATTCTAGAACTGTTAATTCATTAGAATAACTGTGAAGAACAGACGAATAAGTATTGATAAGAGGAATATTTGCGCTGCCGTTACGTCTACTTAAGGGTTGAACTAAGAAATTTAAAAACTATTTTGTTGTATTGTATTATCAATCATCTCTAATTATAAGAATTAATTAAAATAATTGTAATTTCTCTTTGAAAGATTCAAATTTAGCGCCAAATTGTGCATATGCGCTCTAGACGGAGTCAATATCGGTATTTAGCCGTTCTGTTGCGTGATTACTGCCATCTAGTATTGATCTGCAAGAACTTCCGCGTGACTCTTATGGGTTAAATCAGTTCCTTGGGGTTTAGAAAAAGCGTTCAAAATTCAATTTTGCTTTGTTGGAGGATTTCTCTTATATTCTCGGAAACTAATTTGTTGCCTAAACGACGAATAAAGTGACGAATACCTTCACGTTCTTCCAAATGAATGGGGACAAGATTGACCCATTGTGTCCTTGAGGAAATTGTTTATAAAAATGTAGAGATGGCGACACTGTCATCAATTCTGTCAACCAATAAGAATCGATGTCAAAATCACGTGCATGCGGTGCATGACATTTGATAAGAAACTGTAATGGTGTCAAAACATATTTGTGAAATTAATTATGATCAAAAAATGATAAATGTTCTAATTTTTTCTAAACAAATACTGGCAATCATTGAAAATATGTTGAATTCTTGACCGGGGTAGCAAAATGAGTTGAAATGAAGAAAGTTAAAAATCCAACAGATATTCATCAAAAACAGGGCCAAGAGCTGTCTAAAAAATTATATCGGTATGTAGAAAAAAACAAAAAAAAAATATATAGTAAATGCCAAATAAAACTCTCATCATCGATTATAATTACAAATTAGATATTTATTAATTAATAAAATGGCAATAAAAAAAAATTGGACATAACCTCAAATTTTGAACATGTGTAATTCTGTTTGTAGAACCACCAGTGAACGAGCGAAACGTTTAGATGATGCCCGAAGTTGTGCCCGTATAATTCCCGATTTATTTACACCAAATTTACAATTACAACGTCGAAAATTTTCCGAATATTGTGAACGTTTAATATTCACCGATCCAATACTGTATGGTAAGAAGGGTGAAGAATTATTGTGGCGTAAAAGTTTCTATGATGTTGTCGCAACAGCCAAAAAACTAAAGAAAAACGATTATACACAAGATGATATTTGTAATCTATTAACGCATATTAATGCTGGTATCGGATATTATCATTATTTTTTGGCAAAATTACAAACCGATTATAGTTTGAATTTAACAAATATTGTTGATTTTCCATTAGATAATAACAACAACAATAATGATAACAAAAAAGAAATGATTGAATGGGCTACCAGTTCTGTCCATCAATGTTTAATTTATTTGGGTGATTTGAATCGATACAAACTAGAAATTGATCCGACAATACGTTCAACAACAATAGTTTATCGTTATTATTTACAAGCAATCAATTATAAACCTGATCATGGAATGCCACATAATCAAATGGGTACATTAGCAATGAACCAGAATAATTTTTTAGATGCTGTTTACCATTATATGCGTTGTTTATCATGTACGGTTTCATTTGAAGGTACTATAAATAATTTGCACAGTTTATTTGATAAGAATTCGAAGAATTTCGAACAATTATTACAAAACGATGGAAAAACCAATGATCATCTATTAGAACGTTTTCTTTCAAGATTTCTATTATTAATCGATAATTGGTATTTTAATAAGAAAATGAATAAAGTTTATGATTTATGTCATCAAACTTACAAAGATTTAGAAGAATGTTTATCAGTTATAAAATTAACGAATGAAACATGTGAATCACCAATTGAAAATGGTGATATTTCTAATCATCATCAACAACAAATACAACAAATCAATCATGATATGATCTTTAAAATTATTATAATTTGTTTATTGTGTATATCGAAATTGCAAAAATTAGAATCACAACAAATTTCAACAGCTGTTGCATTTACATTAGCAATATATTCACAATTAATACAAAGTGTTACCAGTCATATACAAGATAGTGTATTAAATTTTCCATTACCCGATACAATTGATAATGATAACAATATAGTTGATTGTTCTGATGGTATTGTTAAAGATTTGATTAAACATAATGAGAAGAAACGATCAAAATTGAAATTGAGACGACGTAAAGCATTAAAAATCGAAAGTGATTCAGAAATTAGCGATGAAGATGATGAAACAAATCATAAAAATACGGATATTAGTTCAGATGATGATGATGATGATGATGATTCATTTGTGTCAGATTTAGATAACGTTCTAGCCGAATCATCTGATGATGATGATGATGAAGACGACAAAGACACTGCTAAGAAAACAACAATAGATGATAACAATCGTAAAACAAAAGACACTAGCGAAATTGATATCATCAAGAAAGTTAAACGTATGGATGTTAATGATATGATGGAGATAATATGTGAAGAAAATCTATTGCCAAGTATAAAAATTTTAAATGATTGGTTAATGCAAGATAATGAAATTATGAAATCGTGCGGTATAAATACAAGAAGTTTATTATGTCAAATAACAAATTTATTAAATTTGATTAATATTAATTTAAAAAATCCCAAATTAAATGGTATTAATATTAAAATTGATGATATTGTACGTAATGAAACCAAAATACCATTAAGTGAAGATATTGTATTAAAAGGTATTGAAATATTATCATCTAGTCAAAAACAGATTGATTGGAATTTTATTGAGAAATATGGTATGAATACAAAAGAAGAATCAGTTATTAGAATTATTAAAATTATGGCATTTGGGAGATTTCTAACAAATATTGATGAGACTGGTATCAGTTTTGATCGGAAAAAGAACTTGTTTGTTTGTAAAACAGAGACGAATGAAGATAACAAAACACCTTCATCGTTAGGAGGAGATGTGGTGAGTAACCCACATTAAATTTTGTTTATGTTCGTATCTATATTGTAATCGCACTGATTGTGAGAAATTTGTCATTTAACGAAATGCCGGCACATTTAAAGAGTACTGAGGCTTCTGTGGCTCTTGCCAAGTCCACCTCCCCCTAGAAACTTCTCAACTAGAAGCTATTCTCTTCAAAGTGCAGTTGAGATCCGGCGGTACCCATTTGATGAATTGCAGAAGTTTTACTTGCGACTACGGTTGGGCAGTCTGCTAACATCTTTCTCATCAAAAACCTGCAGTGGGATTTAGATCTTCTCTTGCTAACGGTCGGTTTTGAACGTCCATGTGGACTTTAGTATTCAGTCCGTAGTCATCGTGGACTAGTTTGCTCCGCCCAGTAAGCTCTATGTTCCTGGCACAAGTTTCTATCTCTCGCCTTTACTGTGTATGCTTATCTCCTATTGGTCGAGTTTCCCAACTGTAGAGAGGGTAGGGACCATCAGGAAGACTTTCTGTCTGAATAGCAAAATTCTTTAGCCGATTTCTGCTTAATCTTACAATTAGAGTGCATACACATGGGGAGATTTTTCTCTTGTAGCTTGTCTCTCTGATAATAGCTTCCTCTTTATTTTTAGAGAGAACAGGTAGTATTATTTGTCTTAAGCCAACTAAAAATTTTATTAGAGTCTTGGAGGCTTATCTTTATATATTGAGTATAAATAATATGAAATGATTATAGAAACAATGTCAAATTCATTTTCTTGTAACAAGTTCAAAGAGCATCTCTTTTAAATAATTGTTGGTTGTTGCACCGTTGAAACTTGAAACAAATATCTTTTCCTTTTCTATCTCTCATTACTATCTTTAAGTTGTATGTATGTATTACTTTACGCTGTGATGGTAATAGTAGTTGGCAAACGAGTCGAGATGCGCGATTCCGGGAATGCGTCCGTAGAGTGCTTGTTCATGCGATGAAATGCGCCCAATTCCTATATAGATGCAAATGAGGTTGGGTGCGATTTCAGTGGCAATTTTCACGAAATGCGCGTAATTACATCGCTTCCGGTTTGTAGATTTTGTTACCCGACCAACCAACCACCCAGTCGAGTTTAATTAAGACAATTCCCCCAAAAAAGTGGAAAATGAACGAGTATTTCTGGATCTTTATAAAGCAATCTTTATTAAGCAATTTAATATAAAACAAATTTTTCTTTTATATTTAGGATGTACAAAATGGGGAACATAATCCAGTGATTTCTAGTAAATTTGATGACAAAGAACCAGATTCAAAGGGACAGTTGATGAAAATGAAACATATGGGCCAGTTGTGGTTGGCATCAGAAGTAAGAGCCCTCGAGAATCGTGTCAGAGGGAAAACATCCCTGTCACCTTATCTTGTCTTAGATACTGATGCTCTCATTAAATATACGTTTATGGTGAAACATTTAGTTCATTCAAGAAAATTTATTGTTTTGATACCATCAGCTGGTTAGTTATTATTTTATTTTTAATTTTTAAGTATTAACATTGGTTTCTGGTTGTAGTGGTTTCAGCTTTAGACGACTTGAAACGGGAACAATCTGAAGCTCGAGATGCAATTCGTTGGTTAGAGAATCAATTTCATCGTGGTAACCGATTTTTTAGAGCTCAACGTCCACAAGAACGTGCACCAATTCCATTTATAAAATATCCAAAGAAAAAGGATAAAGAGATGTGTATTTATATTGAAATTATTGAATGTTGTTATTATCTTGCTGAACAACAAAAGGGCGCTTCTAATTTAGTTACATTATTAATTGGTAATCAAAATGTTTTGTCAAATGGTGAAAATAAAGACTTTAGTTATGTGGGCTTGGCACAATCGGCTGGTGTATCTATTGAATCTATTACACAGTTTTATAATAAATGGAAGAAAAATTCGAAAGGTAGAAGATGAACTGTGTTGTGTTGGGTTGAAATGGCAAAAAGTTTTTATTCTATCGAAAAGATTGTTTATTTGAGGGGGCCAACCGTTCGCTCTAGTATTGTGCTAAGTGAGTAATGTTGTTTTGTTTCAGAAAAACAGGAGACTTTTCGTTGGGATTTATTCATTACGATATAATTTTTTAATCAGCTGTATTGTTCTTGTAATGTTCTTTTATTTTGAATAAAGCATTGAAAATGTAAATTTCTTATTTTTTGTCCCCTGAAATACCCGAATCATTCCACTGAATATTTAACCGTCAATCATCATCAATAAGCAAACACTTTTTAGTTTCATAGGAACTACGCCACTCTTGTGTGCTGTTATCGTCAAATATCACAAAACGATACAGTAATTACTTCCGTGACCGCAATGCACTTAACTGGAAATACTCGATCGCACTTCATGCATGGCGAATTTTCGCTGTATAGACATCACACGAATAGTTATTCGCTTTAGTAATGTTATATAATGTTTAGTAACACGGTCAGTGGTTAATTTAATGTTGATAGAGCGTGCAATGCACCGCGAGACTCGACTAATGATCAGATAGGTGGTTGTGGGTGTGAACCACCATTGAATACCACAATCACCACTAGCTGACCAACCAGTGGGGTCGTGGACAATCTCTTCATTACCCTATATATACTGGATACATAGTAGTGTTAATGGGTTTGTTTATCATTCGTTCATGCGGTACAAATTTTGTTAGACTGTTATAGAATTTTAATTATTGATAGGACGACTAATCAATAACCGCAATTAATTTATTAGCGGTAATTAAATATATTCATTAGTCACTATAATAGTGTTTTCTGATGTGTTCAACAAAGTTGTTAAATAATCGACTCTGTAGACCAATTAGGGCAAGGGTTCGGCAAATGCTCACTAAACAGTTTAAATTGCATCGGACAGAGGTGCGGGAGCAGTTTGCTAAGCAAAGAAGGGTCATTGGTGTGGAACGAGCGTCTGAAGTGGTATTTAAGTGCAGTAGCATTTTCCTAGTACGTGAACTATGAAGATAATTTTCCAGTAGTTGAACCACGGAATCCGGCTACTAGCCAATATAAATGTAATTTCTTTTTCCACAAGTTGGAACTCATCCAGCTTCTTGTATTAAACAAGCAACGATTGTCGATATCAACGATGAGGGTGGTGGTGGGTGGTAGTAGTAGTTTAACGTCGTCTACTTGGGCGTCGTGAATCATGGACGTTCGTGACCATTGTTCCGTAAGTAATGGACTCCTCGCGCGTCGTTGGTAAATCTTTGAGCAACGTTATTTAATTCGCTCACGACACAACCACTGCACGCGATGATCATTGTATATTGAGGGGTGGCAATCTAGATACGGTTGTGGGTAGTTGTATATAGATCACGTCACGTATACGTACCAGCCGCCGATTACCACCAACTAAGACATAAAAGGGTCCTCCACCTTACTTGTATAGAAGGTGACGGGTCGAAGAAGCTAATTATTCTAACGAAGGAAACAGAGAATTTCAGACAATATCGAAATCGTGGTTGGAGTGTGCCTGTTACGTGGGCTATGTGACTTACATTAATATGGATCCTCGCCCGTTTGAACCCACTCAATCAAATTTCTAGTCTAGTAGAATGGGAACCCTTCCGCTATGTCTGCCCGTTCACCCTTTCAGTCAATTGCCATAATTAATCAGGCCGATAAATAGCTGCAGGATGGAGGGCCCTAACGTAGCAGCAACTCGGCTAGGCCATTTCAATTTTATTTGATTTCAAGGACGACCGCAAATGTTGGCACCAGCCGTCACTGTTTTAACCAAATTGTTATCTCGCCAGGAAAAATTATCTCGTTCCAGCCGCAACCCACAGAAATAACGAAATCAATTTATAGAAGTGGAAATAACAGCTTTATTCCAGCATTCGGTGGATACCTACCTATGAGGCACAAGTTTACAACGATCGTTCCAGTTTCTAGTTATTAGGTTTTTTTTTTAAATAAAAACAAGAAAAAAATTGGGGATTTTCTACTCAATATCTTCGTAATTGAGTAACGATTCGATACTCTTGTGAGAGGTATAACCTTTTTTCGCCTCCTAGCATCGTACCGCAACGATAAACCGAATGTGAACTTGGTAGACGCATAAAGGAGCTGCTGATCTCCTATAAAAATGGTGGCACACTAAGTAATCGATAAATCCAGACTAATTCTGAGCTTATTGCTGTACTCCCCTCTTCTATAACCCTGCTGTGTTCTATCAGTTGATAGAGGGAGCATTTACAACATCCCCATATCACCGATTGCAAACGGTCCTTTTTCTCTGCTTAGTTTCTGAAATGTATCATGACAACTTAATAGAGACAGGAAGAGGCATTAATTCCCTACAGATAACCACCTTTAAACATAACACCGCAATAGTATCTAAAAGTCTGTTCTATTGATAACAAGAGGAGTTTTTACAGTTTATACGTTAACGCCTTGCACGAGGCAAACGCTAAATCCAACTAGAAAAGGCAAGAAAATTGCGCAAATCGCCTATTTTGCGTTGGGCGCAGTCCTCGTTCTCCTTTTCGATTTACCGTTACCGTTCACCTTAACGTATGCATTGCAGGACAGAAAAGAATGCCGATTCTGATTTAGCGTTCATATTAACGTTAACGTAAAAACCCTCTGATAATAGCTTAACGTTTCTGTGTTTTTCAAATAAATTTCGTATTTACTGCCAGATTTTATGGTCTGTACAATATTTTTATTTTTGGTTGGCTTATTTTCAAGTTTTTGTTTCCTTCTTATAATTTGACGCTGTTCACTTCATAACCACCCGTCTGATAATATATCTTTCTTATTGCTTCATAAAAAACAGGATAGCTAATGGCCGTCTTAAATGTTCTACGTGGATTTAAAGTTGTGCAAAATTTTAATTGCTTAAGTCAATCAACAATATTTTCAACGAAGTTTTTTTTTTATGTTAAATAGGCATTCAACCAATTACCAACCAGTTGCATCAACTGGAATTAATTATACTGAAAATATAATATTTAAGAATTCTAAAAGATCGTTTACTTCCACCCTGTTCTGTGTTCTTAAAGTTTTAAAAGTAAATATTTCAACACAGTTGTTTCTTGTTAGTGCAACTCACTGTTATTCTTCTGAATATTGCCTGAATAGAATTATTATTCTTATTATTATTATTCAGAAACGTATAGTTTCGTTTATTATTTCCTGTCGTTGTATTCTATCGATTTTGACGGGGGTGCCATGCAATATTCATTACTTTATAACTCTTGCATAGACAACCATTCAATTCTGAGTGCATACTTGGTAGTCTATGGAGAAAAAAAAATATTCAACTGCAAGTTTTTCCTTTCAGTTATGAAAGCTAAAAGTTAATTTCAAACATTTCAACAATAAAGACACAAAAAAAGCTTAACGACAAAATTACATTTCAAGAAAAACTTTCCATCCCCTTTGTCGCATTATAATCGACTTGTAAATGATATTTCCAATCGTGAACCCGTCTAGGGTACAAAAAAGAAACACCGTAAAAACAAAGAAAAACGTAACGAAATTCTGTGATCGTTAACAGTCCATATTGCTGTACTGTGTACATGTACACCTTCACCTTTTCAACAATTTCCTCCTGCATCCATACGAAATGAGCTGAGGTCGTTAAAAATTTCAAGCATTAAAACCGACGCGTTTTAGAAGTCGACTCGCGTCCGTGCGAAAAATTTCATCCCAGACATCTTTTTCATTATGTATTCCGTTTTTTGTGGGGTGGATTCGGCTTTTAAATCTTTAAAATTAATTTCGTATTCGTTAAGGATAAACACAGAAACGGGCACTGGAGTTTTTCCATCCGTTCAGATTAATAAAATAAGAGATTGTGTTTTTTTTTGTGCTCTCGTCGCTCTTCTCTTTTCACTCGGTTTTTTCTTCTCATCCAGTCTTTTTCGTTTTATGTTGTGTATTTAGTTAACCGAAATGCTGATACTGATGGGTGAAAAGAGGGTAAATGGTCTCAGAAGCAAGATTTTAAAAATACAACATCGGGACTCTATTTATTCTTGAACTATGTACCAATTAAGAGAAGAAATGGATTATATCTGGTTGTTATCGGAAGGGATGTCGCTGAATGGTTGTTCTAATGTCATTCAAACTGGACCAGAACCATTCTGATATGAGATCTCTCTTGCCCAATTACTAGCTTCTTTTTTTTACGAAATAAAGGAGCCACTCTTCTTTTTACTTTAAATTTTGGACTAAAATCTACTTTTGGTATAGGTGTAAAACTGGTACCAATTAAGGTGGTTAAAAAAAGCAAATCTGTATCTAGTGGGCGTTCCAAATGCATATCTGAAGTGAAAAACATTCCATTTCTATTTACATCGGGGTTCTCAAATTTACCTGAACTTTCAGACAACCATGCCATAATTAACTTTTATCCATGCTACAGTCAGTAAATGGTCCGCGGGTACCGGTCGCCCACCAAGAAGAAAAGAATGGAACCCCACCTTAACCAGCCCAACTACACGAATCGTTTCTTTTTTTTGCCGTTGAATGTACAGTTCACACATGCCTCGTATACATGTGTGTTGACACTGTACCTTACACATGCTGGTGTATGTAAGTAGTGAGGTAAGGTTAGGTCTCTCATACACTGTGTGTATGTATACCTACATACACATTAAACCGGTGCTATTATAGTAGCTACTCTCTTGAACAAAAACAACCTTATGGCAAGTCTGTATACTAAACAAAGATATTGCACTCGCCCCCTCCCTTCTTTATCGTTCTAATGTAAAGTGTCGCTCTTTATCCTTTAAGTAAATGGGTGGTGCCCTTTCCGTTGATTGGTTCTAACAAACATAGACAGTTGAATATCAAATCCACGTTGACTCTGTGGGTTTAATCTTTCTCGCTTTCCACTTTCATGAGGCCATAATGCTGTCTCGGTTTATAAAGAACACCACGATTGTGAAAGATAGAAACAAAATACAAACTAATGTTAAAGATAGAGACAGATATATATGTATAATCTTGAGGAACTGGAATTCGCAGTACGATTCTCATCTTTTCAAGACAGTCCAACCGTATACTTATACAGAAGGACGGGGATAAGAGGGTGGGTGGTGGTGGTGATGGTGGTGGTGGTGGTGGACGACTATACTCAGAAGAAGAAGAAGATGAAGATGGTGAAACGGGAAGAGGAGGAGGTGGCATAGGGAATTTATATGTTTCCTAAGGGTACACTCTCATCCACAAAACCAAAAACGTCTCGCTCCAATGGAGCACACCGTATAAATGCGCTCCAGATAATGACAAGTTTTTAATTAATTACCAACCGTGAAGTAAGCGTTCATTTTAATTTAATAAATGCTTGATTTCTCTTAATTTGTTCACACACATACACACACATATTCATATAATACAAACAAATAGACATAATGTATATGAAAAATCTATCAGGACACAAACGAATATTCTTCCAGCACAGAATAACTATGCTAATTAGGAGAAAAATGCTTTTTTAATGTCAAAATTGTGCAGTTAGTGGACTATGAAATCTTTAATTACTAGTTACACAATTCAAAAAAAAAAACATTAAACAAATAATAACAAGTCTTTAATAAATATTAATAGATACTGTTTATAAACAGATTTTTCTTTAAACTAAATTCGCTTTAATAAAGATGTATTTTCAATTAATTCATGCAAAAAAAAGAGTATTTAAACGAACTGAATAGTTAAAAGTCATTTCAAATTCAAATTACAGAATGTTTCATATGATGAATATTTTCTAGGGAACAATTTAGCATTCTGTAAGGACGGAAGTAAAAGAAAAGACAATTGAGCAGTACAGTAGAACCCCCGTATCCGGCGTAGGTCTTGAAGCGTGGATACACGAGGTTCTACCGTACTCATTTTTCTGGTGTGGTGAAAACAAAAGCAAATAGCTTATTTTTGGTTGGAAAGCCTTTATTCATCCACACAAGGTTGCGTACCCTCTTGCTGGCAAAATGCAACATTAACGTTTAGGTATACAACGAAAACTACTTATATATTCGCTAATTATACATTTGATGGTTGCTGGATTTGTTGAACAGTCTCTATTAATCGATTTAGTAGACTGGAGAGTTTTTAGTATAGTTGAAGAAATGACTATTCTGGATTCTGGACTGCTGCGCTGCGCTCAGGCTTCAGCAGGCCCATTATGCGTCCTTCTTGAAGTGCGCCGGATTTCTCTCCAACCAAGACTGTACATATATTGCAGGATTGTGCTCCGAGGAATTATTAGTAGGAGAAATGTGTTGGCTTTGTGACCTTTATGTTAACTGATTAGAAATTGTCTCATTGACCATAATCTCTTCTGCTTGTATCTATATGTATGTATATGTTTATGTATGTATAAATGTGTGTGTGTATGTGTGTACATATGGCCAAATGGTGGTAGGACTGAATAAACAATTTCCTACTAAATGGCCAGTTGTTTAATTTATCAAAAAAGATTGGGTTAACAAGACAATTTTCAACTTTTTTAATTGCCATAAATTGTGCAAACAAGATAAATTCGCTTCTGTCAACATTATAATTAAGAGACACGACAGCAATTTTATTGTACATAGTTGAAATGGTCGTTGATCGAACCCATAACATAATCATACATACATATTTTAAATAGTAGGTATACCAAAAAATTGTCTATATTTCTGTTTATTGTTGAAATTTTTATGGTAATAGTTGATCGATAGACGCAATGGATTTGTTGTGGTTATTTGTCCGGGCAAAGAGAGATTAAATAACAAAAATTAATAAAAAAAAATTTTTTTTACATAAAAGCGTAAAAGCATAACTAACTAGTGAATTATAAATTCAGTTACATTCACAAACAGTTTAATTACAAGGTTGTTAAAATCAACTAGCAAAAAGTTCAATGGCCTTGATGGCGCGCCTTTATGTACTCTAAGTGGGTACCTGAGCAAATAAGGCAAAATCAACAAACAGATATTTACTTTGCATAATTGATTGTACGAGATATTTATCAGATTATTGATTATTATTTGTCTTAACTCAAAACCGACTTTGTTTCCAATTCCCATCACAAAAAAAAAACCGGCAGAATAGACAATCAAACAAGATAGCACTTTTGTCACTCACCTCCGAAAACTTCAATTGCAGGATTCTTTGCGTTATTATCATCACTCAACAAATGCATAACTATTGGCATATAGAGCTGTTTGAGGGTCTACGAATATTAACGTAAAGAATTAACGTTGTTCTATGAGGATCACTCCCTTTTTGTTTTGTTGACTAAAATTTGTTGTCATAATGGTCATTGTTGAGCAACAAACATATTTTTATAGGATCAAGTTAAATTGGACATAAAATATAGTGAGGGACTAGTAGAAAACTATTAAATGGTCTGAAATCGTAGACGAAACGATAAGAGAAACTTTCCCCTTCACCCTACATACGTGAATACGTATATTGTGTTGTAAAGAATTATCATGGCTGAAGATACAGTTTTCCATGTACAGACATATAGGAGAGACGCATCGACATCAAATAGGATCAAATCTAGCGTTAACGTTGCAATTTAGTGTAGGAAGGTCCGTCGTTATTATTTTACTCAGTTGATGTATTCCCAACTATGGCAAATCGACCGTGATTTTAGTAGCTTTACTGATTCTCATCCCAATATTTTTATCGATCCTGTGTTCCTTCCTGTTTTAGATAATAACAACAACAGCAACAACAATAAAAAAACAATATAACAACAACAACAAGGCAATTTTAATACGAGTGTTTACTACGTCACATTATTAAAAAAAAGTGTTCCATTTTTTTCCCCTGTTATTTTCTACAAATCTGATGATATCCTCGACATTTACAAAATAATTTTCAAGTACTTGTTCTTAATGGTACATTAAAGTATCAATTACACGTTGATTTATTATCTTTGTACTCACAATACCGACTCTAAAAAGTAGCATACAATCTTTAATTATTGATAAAAATTTATCGAACAGCTCCGGTAAAGTGTTTTTCACTTAAAATAGTTTCCATTGGGCCGGTGTCATAATGAATTTTGAAGCGACTTTAAATTGTAAAGTCTTGTGCATTTGAACATTCGGGTGGAGCGATGGACTTAGATTGTGACTTTACGATTTAAAGTGGCTTTAAAATTCATTATAACACCGGCCCGTTGTATTTATACTCTTCTTTTCCTGTTGAAATAGTTTTAACAATGATGTTATGATCTCCCTCATATTATAGTTGTCGATATGAGTAAATAAATAAATAAAAAATCAACATTTTGTTGATACAACATTCAAAGAATTTATTATTATCATTATCAGGATAAGGGAAAGCTGTTCAAATATAAAGAATAGATGTGGATTAAATTAAATATACTTTAGCGAATTTGTGAATAGAAATTTCCAGGTATCTCTCCCTCAATGCTTTTAGAATATTTGTCAACTTATGGGGGATTTCCTTTGAAAACCGATTCCAAAGCACAAACCTATTCATTTCCAAATGTCTCAAGTCTCAAATAAAACTTGCAATTTGTTTTCTTTTTTTTTGGATCTAAACATATTTTCTAAAACGATTAGTCGATGCTCTTCTACCGAATATTTGTATTTATTGTACTCTAAAAAAAAATAAGAAGAAATCCCGTTCAAAATGGGGAATTTTCTGGGAGTATTTGAGAGAAAATAATCGCATCGATTTATTGTTCATACGATTAGACAATTTTATTAGCCAACGTGCTATTATAATTAAAGATGAGTCGTATTTTATCGTACGAGAGGATTTATTATCAAGTGTTTGGTTGAGAAATTTGTTAATGGGGTTATTGGAGGGCATCAGACATTTTCACTTCAAGCTAGCTTACAACACACACACACACACACACTCCACTGTGATACACGTTATCGGTAAACCATTCAATGATAATAATGTCATAGCTTATCAATGCATGTCATCAATTGAATTGTACAGTTGTTGCGTATCATTGATACGTTGGAGTGTTTCCCTTCTATTTCCCACTTTTTTTGTCATCATTTATTTTTATACACACATCAAGTACAAAAAAAGGGATATTTACATGATATTAGTTTTAATTTATTTGTTTTGTGGTTAATTTTTCTATTAGCAAGCTTGATTTCATCAACCATTATCACATTAATGAGTACATACTGGAATTATTTTATTGAAGTTCACAATTTTATTATTAACTTGTCAACTTTCAACATCATCATATTTAGTCTTATCGTAATTTCTATAATATTAATACGTACTATGTACATACTTATATCTACCTAAAACGAGTACATATCACTTATTATTATTATATTTTTGTTTTGACGGAAATATTTTAAGCGTTACCAAAGGCCAAATGTCAATACAAAATAATATAAGGAATTTAATCATAAAATAATTATCTCGAAAAAATCTGGATCTTTGAGTAATTCAGATTGACTTATTCAGAGAAAGAAAAAAATGATATCTTCCAATCAAAATTTCACAGAATTTTACGTGAAATATCAGTAGATTCAGAAACATGTGAATTCAATTCATCCGGTTGCTACATGTAAGGCACTTCAGTCAGTATGTAGGTACTCCAAATTTCTATATTTAACTGCTAATTGTGAGTTTAAAGTTTAAAGGGCTTATTGTTCTTTTGTTTTAGTTTTATTACACACACAAGGACAATATTATTGTATTGCTAAAAATTATTTCATGTCCTCACAAAAAGACACTTTCCATATCAATTCGTTCGTATTAATTGTCCACTGTGTCTTATCAGTTGTTGATACACCTGTAAAAGTTTTCATTTACAACAATGTATTGTGTCTTCACGCTTATCGATACCGTTTATAATCGCCACGAGTAATAAATTTTGACATTCCTAGGAAACGGTGTCGGTGCAATTTTCAAATGCAAAACATTATATCGGTTGTCCAAATTAAGCTGACCACTTTCTTCGGTTCACTAACTCATTTGATCTCTTGCCTACTTGAATACCCAGTTATTTATAATTTGGCGACATCTTTGAATACAATGCGAATGCCAAATCTCCGGTGGGCCAAGTGGTATAATCAGTGAGGACCACTTTTGAAGTTTTATACTTTAATCCTTATTGTTGCACGTGTATCTACGTTTTTGTCTTGTATTCCGAGTATGTTTTTGTGACTCAATCACAAAAATAAGAATTATATTTTGTAACTCATTGTCAGGGAGTCCATTTCCTTAAAGACTACATAGGCCCTTCATATTGCGTATAAGATATCCGAGTTTCATAATTTAAAGGATTAAACGTCCTACAAACTTGAAAGTATTTCGAACTTTGTTGGAAGTTTAGGTAAAATAACTTTAATATGTTGTTAAATCAGTTTTTGAAAGAAAATGTGTGACATTGTAATTCATGTTTTGTACACAAGAACTGTTAAAAGTTTGTTCAACAAGCTTTTCTGTTATCAGTATCGGGGTTTTGTACGATTTTCCTGGCACTGAAGTTGCTTGAAAATATTATCAAAACAGGTCAAAGTGAATTGATCTCTAGTAGTTTCGCACAAGTTCCAACTAAAAATCCAAAGATTAAAGTTCAGTTGTTGTTCAATTATTTTAGTCATCTGCATATACATTCATGACATATGTATCCATATGTGTGCATGTGTTATGGAATTTTTATTTGAAACGGTCGATTGAACATTTTAACACATTTTAATTGTTCAAAAACTTGTTAATCGACAAAGTTGTAATAGTAATAGCACCTTGTAGTCGTTAATATGACAAACCTCCTAGTGAGATTCTTTAATGCGGCATCAATATTAATTAAGTTACTAATTGGATATAGAAGAGGCGAGTTGGGCCTTGTCGCCTGGGAATGTGGCGGCGGTGGCATTCTAGAATGAACCCTTGTTTAATAGCCAAGCCGCAGAGAAGTGGAGCGCGGTCTCAGTTAGCGGTCCTTGGTCAGACAAAGTGCACCACTTGGTCACTATATAGAGAGAAAGCCTTCTCACTAACCTAACTAACCTACAGTATGTATATGTTGTATAGTTTGTGATGATGGCCACCACCCCCAAATACTCAACCAATCCTGAATTAATTACATTCACCGGAATGGATTATGAGTTATTTAGAAGACCGACAATCTGAGATACGATGAACCGTCTCCCCAACACCTATACTTGCGATTTGTGCATTTAATCATCCCATCAGGAGGTCTCCAAAGTCATGTTTAAGAGAATCCAACCAAACAACTTGTCCCAAAGGATTAATTTCTCAACGACGAAAGAAACAACTAACGAATTTTCAGAATTGTACAAACAAACATCATAACATATTTTCAATAATGAGTTGACAATTCCGACAAAAACGAACATTATGTAGTAGTTCCGTTGTTGTTGTAGTCAAGCATGTATTTTTAAAATTGACTTAACGATACTTTCCAATTCCCATCAAATTAATTAGAAGCGAATAAATATTAATCGTTCACTGGCATCTGGGCCACTAGAGAATTGTTTCCCGTTTCTTTCGTGTTCCAGCTTAACGATGGTAATTTTTCAGGTAGAAAAACCTGTAGGGAGACAAGAAAAAAAAACAGCCTTCGAATTCTTCGTCCCTACGATTCGCAAAAGATATATATAATAAACGTTATCATCAACGATGTCGATTTCTCTCGTTTTCACATCCTTCCATTTCTGAAGGATAAATCTTTGGATCAGTGAAATATAGAAATTCTGAATTATAGTCAAGATATGATGGGTGGAGTTTTCGACCATCTATCCTCTTTAACACCGTTCATTGCGTGTAGAAACTGTATGTGGCAAAACTACAAGGTATACCTATATGAGACTATTTCGCAGGTGTAATGAACGTTATCAACAACTACTCTATCTTATAGTTTCATCTAGGCACATCTAATTTTCGTTTTATGTAAATTGAATACGGTAGGAATAGAGAGTTGAGAAATATGACATTTGTAACGATTCATTAGAACCGTCTCAACTTGAGTACAGATGTTCAACACAAATGCAACATTCCAACAATGCGGTTGGAATTCACCTTTCGCCTTCTCTCTCACACTACACCCA
>JAZBHA010000358.1:2434-23271 GCA_037464855.1 Iselma pallidipennis | reverse complement strand
TACAGATTTATCCTTCCTGAGCAATCCACCAAGAAAGCCTGTAGCATATCTAAACACGAGCCACCTTCTAATTATCTACACGAAGCGCAAGGTGAGGCGGTGAGAGCGCAAGAGAGATCCACGTTGTCTTCCACGGATAAACCGCACACTCACTAACATCGGATTAACAATACAGATTTGTGTATGTTAGTACCATACATGAGCATGTGAATATGTGTACATATTGTTGTTACACTGGTATTATTATGACATTCACTATGTGAGATTCTTGTGGTTAATAGTCGGAATATGAGAAAGACGTACCGTTACTGGTTAAGATAATAGATATTGTCGTTGTTTAATTCAAAAACCTCTAAACAACACGTATATGTTTATACGAAATTGTTCTGTTCACGGTGTTTCAGGTTTAGATTCCGACGACTGTGGGGTACGACGTAAAGCCAGAAAATTGACTCCGACGACAAGATTGTTATCGTGTTTTTGGTCACAGACTTGTATGTTGTGACAGAAAACAGACAGTGGAGCCGTGTGGACCCGACCCAATTTTTACAGAAAAAAACCCTCTATTTTTACGACCTATACAAGCTTTTTACTTATATGTAATTGTTCGGCACAAAATGATGCTGATGACAGTTAACTATGATGCACAATAATTATCAGTTTAGCCACTGATTAGATTGGCTAATTTTCTAACTAGTTCAGTAATCCGGCTCGAAGGACCAAATAATGTCAAGTGCGGTGATCAACTATATGCAGCGGATGACCGACCGATAATTATCCTATGTTCTCTGATATTTCACCATTTTATCTTGTTTTTTCCAATTTTTAATGCACTATTCACCCAGATTTGTTTAGGGTGTTCTGTCGTTTGGCAGTATTTAAAATTATCAGCCTTCGAAGCACTTATATTCGTACTAGAGCCGGTGCTTGAAACATTTATAACTTCAAATGTTTGAGATTTCCAGTAAATACCCCCCAGAGAAGTTCGGAACTTTTTGTATATAATAACAAAGTGCGAATCTTGTTCGTAAGAATTTATACAGCAACAATCTCAATTAATGATAACATCTGTATTATTATCATTATTATTATTGTACAAGTTTCAAAACAATTTAAATAGGTGGATTATGATAATAATAATTAGAATTGAAAATATGTTTTTTTTTTGCTCTCGTCTCCTTCCTTCCTTGATACAAAGAGAGAATTGAACTGACCATGAAACCAGTTTGATTGCCTTCAAGACATACATAACACAACATAATAAAACATGTGCAAGCTATACATATCAATGATGAAAATGTATAATTGGAAGTCTTTTGTTTCTTTGATCTACCAAACATACATATATTGATGGATTAGATCTTGATGTTGTTATACAAAATGAATCAATAGCAATTTTGAAATTATTATTATAATGTTTGATAGTTGAGAAGGAGAAGAAGCGAGCCTATAGTATAAGAAGATAGTCGAGCTTCATTAAGTTAATACCGAAAAATTTACATAATTTTGATCGAAGCTGTTGTTGTTGTTGTTGTTGTTCTTTTTTTTGTGTCCTATCCCGGTACCACTTTCAAAAAGACGACTTTCGGTATTCGATCGTTCAGTCTTTCTGCTTAACGTCGCGTGTAGATTTAATCTCTTATGGAATGTGTAGCATGTTTATTTCGTATATTTATCTTGATAACCGCGCTTGATTATAAACAAGTATTTGTGGATTAAGCTGACATTTAAAATACAGGGTGCTGACAATCAATTTGGGATTTAATTATATCGGGAAATGAGCTGAAAACAATCTAAAAATCAGTAAATTTTTCCCGGATGTTTTTTTTTTGGTCCTTTTTAATAGTAATGATATTAATGAGAAATATTATAGAATAAAATTAGTCATGTTTCTATAGAAGGTATGATTGATGCCTATTTCATTTTAATTAGTTCTGGTAAATAAGGGGGCAACCTCTTTACATGTATAATAATGGAATGTTGTTTTTTTTATGGCTATATAAAGATAATTATTAGCCTTTAATCAATTAAGAATACCTTAGATTTAGAAACAATAGATTGTGATTTATGATTGGAAAGTTCATTATTCTCCAGGTGCCTGTAACTGTAACTGTTCAGAATAGTGATTACGCTATAATTATTACATAAAATTTAAGAAATTCAACTACATATATGAAATATTAAATGTAATATAATTTAATTTGTAAAACGTATGTTATTTATTCGGTTGCGTTAAATCACGACGTGACCGCCTTCTTTACTTAAATCAATAACCTAATTACTAGGAGAAGCTTGCCAAAGGGCAGAGGAAATGCTTATCAAATATGAAATAGATAAGAATTTTAAAAAAGTAGAACCTAATCAAATGGGGAGAATGGTTAAAAAAACTACAAAAAGTGAAGAAAATTTGTTTAGACGACATCCTATTGGGTCAGAGGGTAAATGGCAGAAACTAAGTGTTACTATCAAAAAACCTAAGAACTATGAGATAAGAAAAATAATTAAGTAATAGAAAATTCTATGGAAAAAGGCGCAAAAATGAATACAATAATTTAAAAAAATCGGTGATTATTTCAAATAGAACGCAAAGGATTCAGAAACCAACTATAAATTAACAAAAAACACAAGATAACAAAATTTATAAAATTACATCTAATGACTGTAAAGATAAGCGTAAATATTACTTGTAATCATCATAATTTGAAATTGCAATTTTGTGTCACGGTATTTAAACAGTATTGTTGAATAATAATTATCGGTTGGTATATTCATTAGAAAACGTATTGAAATTGAGGAACAATAGATTGTGCCTTCTTATAATAAGAAAAAAAAATTGGAAAGTATTATTTTTATAATCACAGATAATGTATAATTTACATGGTATTTGCAAAATATTTAGTGAAAATTAAATGTATTTGCGTTGGCTTTACTGTTGAAAGAAGCAACCATTGTTTAAATAAGAATTTTAGCAATTTGACTTTTCTCTTTTTTATTGACAGTTTTTTGGAAATAAAAATGTTTGCTTGCATGTAGATAATAAAATCTAACTGATATTTTGGGTTTTTGAAAGTTTCATCGATGCTTTTTAACTAAATTCTCTATTTTATCAAAATAAGGGCCATAATAACAATGGAGGGCTGAACTCAGAAAACGAATCCTCAAATTTTTTCTATTGATAAAAATGGTCATCATCAGCAGCATTCTTTAGAAGGTAGATTTCCAGTGAAAGCCTTCTTTCTTTGGTTTTTCTCATTGATAACGACACATTCTTCACATGTCATTACTATTCTTCTTCTTATTATTATCATCAAAGACAGTATTGTTTAGCGGACGTGTTTTTCTTCCTGAGCTGTATGCACATCAGCACTCTCACTGATATTATATCTGTATAGCTGATATACACTATTTGTGGTAAATTATGTTGGTAATTTTCTAAAATTTATTACAGAGAACAACCTAAATCTCATATCGTACGAATTCGACACGATTCTAATCCGATCCTGATAAAATGAAATGGGTGTCAGGGGGATGATGACGACGACGACTACGACGACGACGACGATGCCGACGGTAGATCGTGATTATGAATTTAAAATTAGCCTAGGGGGGCTGTATGGCAAGTGACGAGATAATGCACACTTTGTCAAGTTCTAAGGAACATTGATGATTATTAATAATAACTATACATCCATTAGAAAATATGCTTGATTATATGTATATCTTAATGACTTTTCGTTAACTTTCAGTCGTGAAATTTCAACAAAATCCGACAAAGGTTTATGTTACGACTGTGTTAACGTTCACGTTAAAATTTGACGTAATGCTAATTAGACAAATGTATACTTATGAGTATTGTTACGAAAAAATTACGTTGACCTTAAATTAACGTACAGGTCAAATATCATATACCTATAAACGTAATTTAATATAATCTTCTTTTTCTAATAGTCGATTATTTATACCGCTAACACCCTGTATAGTCATATACCTATAGTCTAGCCCACGCTCTACGTCTTTCCGCCAAGTTACAACAATGTTATTAGGCGAACCACATGTTTATCTTGGGTGATTATTTCTGCACGTGAATTCCTAATTATTGGTTCGCTGTGGTTTTTGTAATTTCTATTACGCTCATTGCATATATACATCGAAGATAATTGTATAGTATTAACGTTTGGTGAGAACTATTTTTCTAAATAATCTATAGAAAAAAAAACTAGACAATTTTTATTTTTACATCTTAGTCCTTGAGTTGTTTCCTTTTCACACTGTGTCTGATCATTGTCCACAGACACTATTAAAATAGGTGTTTTTTTTGCTATTTCTAAATAGATAACGTAGAAATATATGTTTTACGTGATGTGACGACTGTAAAGAATGTCAAACAACTTGATTTCGTGAAAAGTTTACATTTTTGTCGTTGTTATTGTTGTTGTTTGTTATAGAACTCCTTAACATTTGGCAAATTGTTATGTGTTTTTAAGAGGCTACCAACTATGTCTTTATAGTGACATTATAGCAACTATCTGAAGCTTTCATGACTATTTCCATTAATATAATTTCCTAATTTTGAGATAATTTTGTGGCTAACTTAATGGATACGTAATTGATTAACTGATTTGAAACAATTTGATAATCTTTCTGCAACAATAATTTCGATGCTTTTATAGAATTGATGGTAAATATGAAACTAATTTAATTATTACTAATAACTTTTTTCCAATACAATTCTTTATAATAAATAAATATTCAAAAGACTCTTTCTTTCTATTAAAGGCCTTGCCATAATGCTCTTTAATCGGTATGTATGATAGGTATACTTGAATATGTTCTGGATATGGGTTTATGTTATTAACGTTTAGAAAACACATTGATAACTGGTACTAATTAACTGATAGTTTCGAATTAAACAACATACCGATAATAATGGTGTATACATAGTAGGACAGGTAATTACAATAATGATGACCTTATCATTATAAACATCAATTACAAATATCTGCAGGGTAAAAACAATTTCCTAAAAAAAAACTGGATCTCACAACTTTTATTTTTATTAAAGCAAGAACAAGTTCAATAACAGAAAAATTCCTGGTACCTAATAATTAAGGAAAGATACAAATGATCACACCATATACCAGATTTGTTATATGTACAAATGCACAATAACGCTAAATCTCGTTAGAAAAGGACTGCACATTGCTCAAATTACCTAATTCAGTGTTACGCGCATCCAGCCTTCCCTGTTTATCAAGATTTAGCGTTAAGGTTATTTAAAGTATAGCGTATGATCTATTCTGGTTCGTTTCTAATGAATTTTTGACGAAGACTGTTTGAAAATTAAACGGCGTTCAGATTTGAAACATTTTCATTTGCCAATGTTTTATTATTCCCCTGATGACAAAGTCGTTGAATATGAGAGACACATACACACAAACTCTGTCGGTTAGTTTAGTTGGTTTGGTTGTGGTGTTTTTCTACTTTGTCCACGAGAGATTTTTTTCCTTGTCCTGTTGTTGTTGTTCTCTTGTTATACCTTGCTGCTTTCTTTGTCTATATCGTTCAGGATACTACTACTATAATAAAGTCGATGTTAAATATTTAGCAGAACCAGGCTAGAGAGTTGCTTATATTCTTCTTTTCTTGTCTTCTTATTTTGTAATTTAAAAGTTTGCCCCAAGATACTGGCAAAATGTAAAAGGTGGAGAAGGCGTTGGTGTGTGTATTGTATAGTATGTATGTATGTGCGAGCGAGACCGTTCTTTTTCATATTTATTTCCCTCAAATGACTTCAAACTAGTCTGCATCACAGTTTCGGAACATTAAATATTTTATTAGATGTTATTAAAATTTACGGTGCAATTGGGAATTTGTTTATTTTATGCTTACATATCATAAATTCTGTAATATTCAAGTAATCCATTATCTACCTGAACGATATTTGAGTAGTGATGAATCCGTTGATGCAACAACGAAATATTACTCGTCCAAGTTAAGAAGAACTGCGAACGCGAGTGCATAATTATCTTGTAATCAAATTTTGGAGGTTCACGCCCACAGAATTTACAGATGACGTGTCCCTATACCCTATGTTTTCGCAGATATTAAATCTTTATTCAGACATTTTCAGCGTCGCTATTGTTGCCAAAAACACGAATCCCTCCGTTTGTTTAGCGACACCATCCGACCGTATTCAAAGCATGCTCTGATCTTAGCTTGGACGATTAATAAATAGACACTTCAGGTCATGAATTAAAGTAACTTTAACACAACAGAAGTAGTATCAAACACATAAAAAGCTTCTGGTTTTTGGACGTTTTACCAAATAACATCATCTGCAAAATAATTTTTGGACAATCTTTACGTTTTCTGACATACAAGTGGACACATTCAACAACACAAAAAGAGGGAAATGATTTCTAAGTTTACAATTTATAAAAAGTTTAAATGGGGCATATTGACATGTAATTTGACTATGTGTCATCGGTATAAGAAATATTTGTTAAACATTGAAAACTATTGGAGGAAAAGTGATGGTTGTCGTATTGGAATGTCCGGTTGGTTGTAGTAGACAGTGATATTCCTATTGTTTTTGACTTGGCAATCATATTTGGTAGCGTTCCTTTTAAAAGGATGTCCGTACGATTGAGCATTGTTTGATAGTGTGAAAACTGGTTGAGCGTGACATAATGAACACACTGTAGTCGTGATTTTAGATGCGTATCAATGATGTAACAAATCATTGATAACCGCAATAAATGACAGTATTGGAAACTGAATGTCGCATTTCAAGTACTTTACGTATTTGACAGGAATAGATCGGAAAAGCGCGCGCGAGAGAGAGATGGGACTTGGTTAGTTGGATGATGGTGTTTGTCGTTGTCGTCGTTGTATAAAGGCTGTTTACTACTAGTCTCCAAAGGTTCCAACATTTATGTACCGAAATAGGAAAGGAAGATCCTGCGAATAGCTCTTGTGACCACTATACCAAACTGGCTTATCTGATTTGGGAGCTGTCAGTCACGCAATATCCAGTGTGTCTCTCCTTTCCCGTTCGTTCTCTAATTCAACCTACTCTATTGGCTTTGGCGTTTTAACTTAATGAAACGTCGCCGAGAAATTCGCTCAATAATAATTTTATGACTTTTGCATCCGTGTCATAGTGTGTGCGAATATAGTCAGTCTGATTATAGTCTGTCTCTTATTCGCTCCCTGCAGTTCACCATGTAAAAATTAGTTCCATTGTAATTCGGCTATAAAGTTTGACCTTTGTAAACCCGCCTTGGGTCTCCTAATAACTGGTAGGCCGAGCGAAGCTTTTGTTCTGCTAGCCCGCACCCCGACCCACTAGATTTTATCGGCACTCATATATATTTTTTTTTTGGTTGGGCTCTTATTTTTGCTGGTTTGCCCGCTGCGTACAGATCCTGCAAGCCATGTACTGGCACCTAGACAGTCCACGTTGACTAGATTGGAATTGTCAGTGTGTTGCATGGCAACGAACTAGCTAGCTGCGATGTCGATTGGTTGAGGTTGTGTTTTGATTGGTTGTTATTATGTAGAAGCATTCGTTTCGTTTAGAATGGGCGTGTTGTACATTTACCAGATGTTCGTTGGATAAAAGATAGGTTTTTCGAATGTCGATTGGTTTTAAGGTGTTGGATAAAGAGAGTCCACGTGGACTGGCGACCGGCTTGGTATACTGGCAATCAGGGCGCCATATTTATAAGGGTGAAAGGGGCTGAAGTGAAATCACGCGGGTGGAACAAGGACAGATTCGACCCCTGTTTCAGCTAAAATGAGATGCTTTCTGCCAGGCAGCCATTTTGAGGGTAGTTTTTTGTTTTTTTTTTATTTTTTTTTATATATATATATTTTTTTCGTTCGTTGCGAACATGTACGGATCATTTTAGGGGTGTGAGTACAAGCGGATGGAAAAGTGGCGGGGCGCAGCCAGGTAGAGTGACCGCCGCCGGCAGTGGTAGTAGTGGTGGTGGCGGCAAGATCGGGCGGTGTGGGAATACACAACAACCCGCGACAGTTTACCCGTATTACATTCACGCTAATTGCAATCACAGTACTGCCAATTAAAACATGACCTAGTTCGCTGCCAGATCAGCCACCTCGTGGCAAATGGGTGTCAATATATAATATAATACCATTGCCGTTCGTCAAATTTTATTCTTTTCGGATATTTTCTATAGTGAGTGTTCGATTTTATGAGCCGTCATTATTTCCACAACTCCACATAAGAATTAATTCGCATCTTTTATGGCGGCACTAAACCTTCATATGTAGCCGCTCGTTACTGGCTCATTACCCACTTTTAATAATAAACCTATGTACGCCTGAAATGCCACTAATTAGTCCTTCGACGTGTACCCGTTTGTACAACATATACACATGAATACATTCAATATATAGATATGTAGATACAAATACATATACACACATACACATACACCAATCAATTGGCTGGTGGCGTGTTTCTCAACGCTTCTCTTCACCTTTTTTTACTGACTGTACGAGCTGCCGGTATTTTCAGGGGTTGTAGGCTTTTTGTAAAGGGAGTGTGGGGTGTGTGTTAGTGGTTTCAGGGGCCGCGGTGTGCGGCGCCGGGTGGGGAGTGGGGAGAATCTCACGCCAGTCGCTTGTGAAACGCGGTAGAGTGTGGATGTGCTGTGCGCCGTCTTTCAAATGATACATCGTAATATCAACAATAATCGGGAATAATAGTGCAATTCTATTGGAAATATTAACAATTTCAATTTTACTTGTTCCGTTATTGTAGTGTACACCATTTTTATTGAAATTTTCAGTGAAGTGCAAGTGCTGTGTACCATCTGGAAGAATCAGTTTTCTTCTCTTTCAGTTCTTGTTCTTGTGTATTTGTGAGTTTGTGTTTGTGCACACCTATCTATCATCTATCAACATTCCCTTAATCATCATTGTGTAGGATTACTGTTTTATTTCGGTGGAGTGGGCAGCATTTAGAACGGGAATCCGTAATATTTACCATGTGTTGTTGCTGACGTAAAATGTACCCCAATACAGGAATGAACGCGGCGGCAGCAGCAGCAGCGGTCGCGGCCGCGCGCCATCCGGTAAGTTCTTGTTTCCGGTCTGGCAATGTCCGTGGACATCCCACATCCTGGTGGTTTTTATCCCCTTATAGCATATTATACCACCCATTTATATTAACTACAACTAAATATGAATGAGATCAGACTTGCATCTAAAAATCATCGATTATATGTTAACTTTGACTTGTTTTTAAATGGCAATCTGTAAGGAAATCGTAAAATTTTGTGTTTTGTTTATAAATATTTTGAAAGCTTTTAGGATCGTCTTTAAACGTTTTAGAAATAGCAGGAAAAGGTCCAGATTCTTTATACAACATCAGTATGATTTCATCATAAAAACATCATCATATCAAAGACGTGTCGAATATTTAAAAAGTTCAGAACTATCCTGTATAATATAATCAATGCCATTATTATTACTATTATTATTATCGTTATTATAGACATGCTGAATAATTGAGTAATTCCATTTATTAAGCGTGTTGATGAATATTCTGAAATTTTTGTTTTGAGAAACAACTTCCTGTACCGAACAGATTCTGGATGGTGGCCAAAACGGCAGAGAACAGATGACGAATTGACAATTGTATGGTTAAATTGCAATATGCTTTGTAGTATAATTCTGTATGGTTGTCAATTCTTCTAGTTTCTAACGGTTTATGTGAAATTTTGGGCAATTTTTACCTGCCCCGATCCGAACGATGAATCAAGTTTTTCCAAACATTATCAAGACTTGGAAAGGCGTTTCAATTGTAAATTTAGAGAGAGAGTGTGTGGCAGCAATTTGTGTTCGGTTTTGTTTAATTGTGTTTGTTTTCAAAAAAAAAAAACACAAAAAAAACTAGGGAAAAAACACTAGTTGGTTCTTCTCCATGTGTAAAGTGACTTGTTATAATTAAGCGGATTCATGTCGCGCATCTAGGTGTAACATGTTTACTGCAAATTTATTCTCAGTGGAGGCCGAGAAAGGTTGTCGGCGACAATTTTAGCATTTTGATGTGGCAGAACAGAGCCACCACAACCGTCGAGGTCGATGACTTGTGTCGTTATCTTAAACAACATTAATTGCCATACGTAAAATTCAATCCAAATACCAAACTTGCTGACAGATAGGAATGTAATAATAATAATACTTATGTGTGGTTTTCGTTGGCGTCGAGACGTTATCAAATCAATGGTGTCTTTCACAGACGAGAAACATACGAAAACAATTGTCGACAAAACTGTTGGTTGTTTCTTGTTGTTGTTGTTGTTGTTGTTCAAATTTATCGAGTTTTTCCTTTTCTTCACATTGGGTTTATCTACATTGTTGAGATTATTTTACGGTTTCTTGGATGTCACGGTTGAGGTGGCATAGGATTTTTGGTAAATTCTAGAGTAGATGATTATTTTCTAATGATCGAATCGTATACCTATCTCCGATCATAATCGAAATGTGAACATTTTCTCGAGTTTTAATGCAAAGAACACATTTTTTCATAGTTTGACAGGCGCATCTAATCAAATTCTACGAGGCGGTCTTTCTCTCTGAAAACTCCATGGATTAGCCGACAAGCAGTTTAGTCACGAAATCCATTCCCCAGATTAACACGTGACCAAACTAATTGTCAACGATCAAAATCTGTTAAATTTCTAGTTATTATAAAAACTAGTAATAATAATAATAATATTGAATGAATGAATTGCTAAAACAGATATAATCATTTGATTATCTGATAGTATATTCCGCAAGACCTTTTTGGTGTGTAACTAGTGAAAATTAAATCAATCGGACGTCACTCTCCAACTCAACAATGGAGAGATCTGTCAAGGGGTGTCGAGCGAGTAATAAGCGTAAGTTGGATACCCTGAAGCCAAATCCGGTCGTTTTCCCCCATCTCTTTATATGTGTGTGTATACTGGAAGGGTCGTTTTCTCTTTCTCTCTCTCTCTCTTTCTCGTCTATACACTATAAAAGCGACAGTCAACCCCTATTTATGAGATCTGCGGCTAGAGTGTGTATAGTCTCCCTTTCTGCCCCTATAATATAACCTGTACCAACGACATTTAGCGTCTGTATTCCGCTTTCACAACTAATTATTGTAATTATCCAAAATTACAGACTATACATACTTAGTATATAGTACCTGCAATAATATCGTCGTCCGACTTTTAAAATAGCTACTAATTATTAAACTTTAAGTGCATAATTATAGTCCAGTAACTTTGAAATTGTTACACGTGATATTTTTCAAGGGAGAGAAAAATATAAAGTCGATCCCACTTCATATTTAACGAGATTTCAACAACCACTTTATAAATTAACTATCAAAGCCGGTGATAATAATAAAAGAAAAAAAATGCAAAAATTAAAATGATCGATATTTCAATTCAATGTTCCACTATACGCCTCTATCAATTTTCAATACCTACAAATTTAAAAAGACCGAAATTTTTGTTTGTATGTTATTATAGTTGTAAACTTTCTGTCTCTCTCTCTTGTTCCCTCTTTTATTTTTGTTATTTCAAGGATTGCCTTCCGGACCCTCATGGTTGTTGATATGTGTCTCTCTCTACCTGCAGGGTTCCCTCCTATTGTGCTTAAGTATGTATTCATATCAGCTGCTATTTATTGCAGGGGTCGTTTCCAGTATAATCTGCCCCTTGCTGGGTTTAGTTCAGTTTATATACATGAAGAAGGGGGGTTTGGAAACTTGTCCTTGCCTCTTCTTGTTCAAACTATACACAGACATTTGTATACGGCTCCCCCTTGTTGTTTTCTTCATCCTCTTCTTCATCATTCTATACACTTTTTCGTCGCTGTTTTCAGTTTATGCCTATTGTCGTCTTTTCAGTATTGTTTTACAGGAAGGGGACAAGACGAAAATTTCTCTCGATTTCTAGAATTTCCCCACTTATGTGTCAATCATTTTTAAGTTTAACTGTTTTTTTTGGAATTCTCTAGTAAATAATTCGAGAATGTATAAATTTTGTTAAATTAAGAAATAACTTGCAATTAGAAATAATTTATTATAGAGACATAGTGAATTAATAAAAAGTAAAAGCAGGACATTAATGTTTAGTGTGTAGGTTTTAACAGGTGTCTTATACAGTAAATACATAATGTAACAAGTTTCCTTTGTTCTATATGCAGTTAATAATGAATAAAATTAATTTATAAATAATTAAATAAATGAATAATTTTTGAAAATTAGTAAATTTTCCAAAATTCCAAATATCCATATTGTATTTAATGTTTATTAAATGATTTTATAATTATGTGGAATATTATTTTCTTTCCATAATTTTCAAAATATCCATTTTCAATTGTAATATGATGAAAATAATGACAGTAAATAATTCCATTAATTACAATCCAACTCAATTTATAGATATTGATTTTATTGACAATTTAACTTTTGCCTGGTCTGCATATAGATATAAATTATATAAACTTGTTATCATAAACTGATTATAATGCATTCAAATCAATGGATAATTGGTGTTTTATTTTTATAATTTTAAAGGTTGTGTGTCTATGATTTAAATAAATAAAATTTTCTAATCAATTATTTTGCAATATTGTTAATAAATCTCATTAACTTTTAGTTGGTTTTATCATCATATCAGGGGCACGAAAGGTCTTCAATTTTTCTTTGATTATAATTATTTGCGAATACGTAGTTTTTAAAATACAGTGCCAGAAATATTAAACTTTAATTATTATTGTTGCTATTATTTGAAAGCCGTAATTTGTGTTTTTTTTTGTCGTTTGAGAATATCTGCCAGGAAATTTTGATAGACTTTTATTTAAATGAACTTGGGCAGATTTCCAACCGATCAGTATTTGATGAATGATTTTGATATGTTTCTTTTTTTTTCTTGGCTAAAGGTTTCCAGTTTTTCCTGTATGTATTGTATTGATTTGAATTTATAATGAATTTCGTTGGAAATCTGTTGGTCTGTTTTCAACATTCTGTAAATATTTATGTAGTCATCTTAATGGATGAGACTGTAAAATGAGAACATAGTGTCGTAATGATTGTGGCTGGGTATATAAGTGAAGCCTTTATAACTATCGTGAAAATAGTTGGCAACGTTTCTAATGATATTAAACTGTTCTAAAATGGTTAATTTAATGAGCGACAACTTTAATAATATTGTTAAAAAGTTTTAATCAACAACAAGAAAAAAAAACACGACTAAATAGTCGACAACTAATTGCTAATTTAACAAGGTGTGATAATTCAATTGTAATTACACATATATATATCTAAGAGACAAGTGGTTTAAAATACATATAATAGTTCAAGGTGTAGTATTTACCACAGGCGTTACAATAATGTCCAGTTTCTCTCTTTAGATATAACACCTTTATATTAAACAATCACAAGGCATTACATCGTCCCAATTCAAAGCCTATTTATTACTACTATTATTAACACGAAACATCTAATGGTTTACAGCATCTGCTAATTGATCTGACTTAATAGAAAGTTAAAAGCAATCAACTTTACATAAAAGATCCCATTCAGGGATATTTAATTATTACCGTTCACACTATAGAGTTTGTTTGGTTGTTTATATAATTTTTTTTCTGTAATTGTTACTGTTGTTGTTGTTGTTGTTGTCATTGTCAAATACGAGCCTACGTCACACTTATTATTGTCCATTGGAATTAACGAAGGTGTGTCAAAATCTAGTCTAATAGAGCTTTTATTGTGTTGTTGTGGTGGTGTTGTTGTTGTTATTGTAGAGATCATTCCAATTCCCCCACATCTCTCTGTTCCACCATACACCAAAAACAACTTTCAACTCAGTGCCAAACATAACTTCTCTAATTATCTCTAAACAACCCCAGTCCTGCTTACGTAGAGACTTGGAAAATTTATCCATCTCTTGAATTTTCCCCCCTAATTCTCATGCCTTCTCTCTGTCTCAAGAGTCGTCAGACTTACACTATTACTACATCACATTATTATTTGGGTTTTGAATTTTGTCTTTGTAGTGTGTAGTGGTATTTAGATAATTAGACGTAGTGTATATTGGTTAAACTAAAAATAAAGACGCAAACATCAAACAGACCGTGATAGTATTTTAAAACTTGAGAAATGTGCTATTTTTCAACAAGAAAACAACAACAATAACAATAACAACAACGACGTCGACGAGGACGAACAACTACAACAACAACAGCAACAACAAAGAAAGTTGAATCTCCCCTATAAATACATCAACTAATGATGAGACGTTTTATTTTCAAGTGGTGTCACTTGGACGGGTTTCAAGAGGCGTCGACGCTGCCTCATCGCCTTTTATCCTTCCACACACACATACATATCCATATATAAGTATACATACGTACACATGCACAACATCAGAAGTGCTTGATTGATTCCACTGTTAACATTCCGGTCGATTACAGCACCGTGTTTTAATTAGCGAAACTATGTTCGGTTTATGTAATCGACAAATATCACCTATTCCGTTGTAGTATACAGCGAACAGATGGTGGAGACTTTCATCTGGAACGGTTTCAAGTGGATTTGGAAATTGTTTTTCACTCAATTAAAGATTGTCGTCATTGTACTATAAATGAATATTGTATTGAATAATTTAGATCAATGTCTATAATTGTCATTTGTATGTAGATATGTTATGTGAAAAATTCGATTTTTTTCTATTCTACTGTTATGGTCCAGCAACCACTACAAATTAACTCATGACCTTGTTTATTTTACTATCATTAAATAAATTAATATCAAGTCAATAGACAGTTTATGATAAGTTGTTGGAGAATTTGGACAAACGCTTCCAAACTTGATGATTAATCAGCATTTAATTGAGTTCTGATCATATAGATTGATTAACAGTTAATTGGTTTTTGACATACATTTCCGTTTAACAACAATCTGTTGTTGAAATGATAGAATTTTTCCAAATATTTTATATAATTTTATAGAAATGATAATATTATAATGGCAAAAGGAAAGGCGGGGGGGAATTTTGTTGTGGCCAAAACCTCAATATCCTATTTAGAAACCGCACTCTACGGTATCCACCAACAATAATAGAGATGATTTTAAATAAACGTTCTTCATTTAAAATAAATTAAGTAATTTATTTATAGATTTTTGTAAGTTTTTCGTAAGTTGTGGTTTATTCTTGTTCGGTTCAATTCGTATTTTGTATACCAACCACCACCTTATAAGTTGAAAATGAAACGATAAGATGAACAAGAATTGGTTTGGTTTGTCTGGCACAAAATAAATCAAGATCGTTATTCGACCTCTCAATCTTGTCAGGAAGGTTCTCGAGTGGAAAACGTCTCGAGGAAACATATCTATCTATACTTATATACTATATATGTATGTATATAAGTATATCTCTCCCTAAATTTATACATACAAGTGGGTTAGACAGAGAGTGCGAATAAGATAGTGGGAAATTGAAAGGACTATAGGATCTGAATCCTATATAAGATTTTGCAAGATGGTATATATATGTTAAATCTTATTAAATAAATAAAACGGCCAAATATGTACAAGTATTTGTTCTTTGCAAACATATAGAAAAGGATCGTATATTCCATATGTACCTATGTGTGTATGACGCCGTAAAATAAATTACGGAACAGTCAATACAACGATATTATCTTTTAAAAGTGTAAATTGTTTTATCTTTACAATAGATTACTTTAGATGTTTATCCAGTGTATTAACACATTATTTGGTTAACGTATAATCTGTCAAAAACAAAAAAATTCCTTGCTCCGTAAATAAATATTTGAAGAGAGCTTGGCACTTAAACAACCGGCTAGTGTTTGCTGTGCGGTTCAGAAAATACTTGTAGGTACACCTTTATGTATGTCCATCACGTATAAATGTTTATTATTTCATTAAAGACAAAGGATTATTTTTACAATTCGTTGTTGTTTTCGAAAAAAAAATGATGTTGCCAAACTCATTATACCTATATAGAATAGAGTTATTTGGTTGGTAAAGATCTGGATAGAGAGAGGCGAGATATTTCTTTAGACTAACTTCCTGTGGGATAAACTAGTCATTGTTGGTGGCGGTGTCCGTTAGTTTATTCGTGTATTACAGTAGAGAGATTAATAATGGTGTTGTTGTATAATTCGTGTCCACTTTCACTGATGCGTCCATTAGAACGACGATCTCTTCTCATCCAAATGTAACCATCAACAACAACAGGACTAGTGATAGTGTGAAACGAGGTGTATTTCCTCGCTCCACCTAACCGTAACTAATTTGATAGTTATTTTTTTCTTTTGCCGAGAGGAGGTATCGTTTACATGGTACCTGCGACCATGACGGCGTTACAACAGCAATTGCTCATTTTACTATAGATATGTAAATAAGGGAGTCATTATTATCAAATGGATTTTTGATAATGTCGACAATTTTGTGTAGACAAATTAAATTATTTAAGTGATACGATAATTGAATCAATCTTTGGCATTTTTTTATTTTGTAAAGTTGCAAGATTCTTGACTGGGAGGCATTGATGCTGTATTTAATAATTTACAAAGTTAGTACCGTGACAAGATAATAAAGCCTAGATAAAATAACCCACGCACATTTAAGATTTTAGAATTCGATTATATTACAGGGATTATTATTTATTTCTAAGCATGGGTGGTGTTGTGAATTTGAAGATATTAAATAACAGTATTTATTTTATTTTTTATTACCACGACAATAGGTATATGTAACAATAATATAATCGTAATAATAATGGTAATGAGTGGGAATTTTGGTGCAGCACCCGCACACGGCATTGGAAAGGTTGAGTCATTATTCGTTATGCTCAGATGGAATCCAGTTGATATTCGTAATCCGGTAGCTAAGTAGATTACGGTGTTCACCATGTTCCCACGATTAGTGGGCCGCTGGAACAGTTAATCATACAGGACGGTACTTAAACTCCCAAACAACTGCTTCGGAATGTAATCTAAAGAGAGAGCGAACCCATTCACAACTATTACACATTGTTAGATCATCCTCCTTATATTAATTACCTGCTTCTAAAACTCGGGGAGGTCTTCATGCTCGGCCCGCTCTCTGTTAACTGTCGTTCATCTTCCTTACTACTACTACACAGATACTGAATCGCCAACCATAATTACACTTGGCTGTGTGGGAAATTGGCCTCAAATAATAGCGGTCTCGTTTCCGTAACATTGTTTGAATAATAAATTGTTCTTATTTATTTAGTGATTTTTCTGTTTTATTATCAAAGAGAGAAAAAAAATCGATATTGGAGCGAAAGTAGTACCAAATTCATTGATTTTCTGGTCGCGTCCGTCTTTGGAATTTATTTCGATTTTTATTGTAACCTTAACCAAGTTGAGAGGTATTTTTATAAGTATATAAGCCGTTTATTGTACAACCACAATAATAACCGCAAACCTTGATAAATGAGCAAATGGTGCGCACAATCATTCTGTTTGAGTTTAAAGTTTTATTACACAATTTCGTTGGTATTATAGTCGATATAAGCAGGTTGCAAAAAACCTTCAATAGTGCTAATAAGAAGAAGACGACATCAAGTAGTAGCACCAAGATGTTGTTGTTGTTGTTGTTGTTGGAATTTTATTGCTTGGAACGACATAACGGTTTTTGATCGTTTTCACTTTAACATACTCTCTCTCCAAATAGTATTTTAATCATCGACAGAAGTCGTTTATCGATTCGAATCAAAACGTGACATCGAATCGGATATATACTATAAGTATATATTGTTAGATTTCTTCTCTCCCTCATTTTTGTGGTTGGGTTTAGTGGTAGATGATGATGATGAGGATGATGATGATGATCGAAATGTTTTTGTTGTGCACGAGTTCCGTCCATTAACCCATGAATGTTGCACGTCATTTACCTTTCAAACGTACTTCCCTGTTTCTCAAGCTTTTGCGTTAAAAATTTCCTATTCGTTTCTTTTTCTCTGGTTGTGTTTTTCTTTTTCTATTTTTCGAAAACCATACGTCTTCTTGTGGCATCAGTTCGATTGTTTCACTAGTCCCGAACAATCAGATAAATTCCAACATTTACCGGATTTGCGGTTGTGGCCTGGAGCGCGCTACATACACACACACAAACACACACATACATATAATCTTAAATCCATTGTATTCTTTTTGAATATCTCTTTCTCTTATCTATAATCTTCGATGTATTGATACTGTTGAAGTGCTTCGATTTGATTTAATTGGACGATAAAAGGCCCGGAATTCCCTGCAGAAATGATTCTGTGGTTGAATTACATTTATCGAATGATCTTCGTGTTTCTTTACCATTTCGTCGTTTTAGATTATCTGTTGTCGATTTATATTTTGCACGTAAATTGCAACCTGTATGAATTGGAAATATTGCAGTTCTGATATAGTAATGGCAAACGGTATTTCAAAGTTAATTTTCTACAAGTACTTAACTTTATGTCTAATTTTTATGCAAGTTTTGTTTTGAACAAAAGCAGTTTTGGAAAAACATTAATTAACATAAATTTTTGCTGTGTCTAATTAATATAATAGACAACAATAACTATCTGATGTGTTTTGTGTTCGTATGTAGCAGCGCATTGTACTAATGACAAAATGAAGGGTATCATTGGATCACATTCGAGGTTGTGCAAGTTGGAGCCGTGGTCTATGTGGCTAAAGTACAGCGCGCGGTTTGTGGTTGCTCTCGCTCTCGCCCGCCCTTTCTCTTTACCACAAACCCCACCGTTCGGACAACCGACCACCCTATTTTGGTACTGCCACCAACATACCAGACGTGCCGCCGCCCTGTGTATCATCCGATGTTGCACGTGTTCGTTTTCATAAAGGGTCCTATCACTTACTACTACACGGATAGAATGTGAGAGAAGGGCGCCCCTTCTTCTTCATCGTCTTGTGTGTGTTCATCTATGATTTTATTTGGACTGACTCAGCACAAGTGTCTCTTTCGTTCTATTCAGAATACCTAAAGCTTTCAAGATATATGAACAAGATATGAATAAAATCGGATTCATTTCGGGTTTTGTATTGTCAGATAGGAGCCGTGATTGCTTCGTTTGACAGGAATAAAGATGTTAGGGAGAAACAACAATAATAATAATAATAATAATAACGATAAAATTGATAGTGAAGGAAGTTTTATATTTTAAAATAACTGTTAACAAGTTTTTTATTGTAATTTTGTTTATGATTACATGTTTTTTACGCTGCAACAATGTTTACACGATCAATTTTCCTACATTGTTTAGAGGTTCATTGGCCACTTTACGATGATTTCGATTAGTTTAAATGTTTTGTGGTTGTTTTTTGCAGTCTTTATTGTTAAACCTTCATAAAAATTGGGTTAAAAAACGAAAAGAATTTATTAGAAAATTTTAATTGCAATTAGAGGATTCATTGCTAACAAACTAGAAAGCTTCCTGATTTGTTAGTATATATGTCGAAAGTCTTTCCTATTCTAATGGGAATATGTGTGTTTTAAATTAATATTCTAATTTCAAATATAAGGGTTATAGTGTCAATTTCAAGTTAGAGGTGTCATTTAACTGGAAGGGTGTCGGTGATGTTTAAACTTGAAAGGATGGTGGTGGCGGCAGTAAAGTGGGTTGTTCGTCCTGCAGGTAATATTGAACGACATTTGGTAGATGCGACCGTAAATATACCACTACCACAGAGACAACCGGGTATAGTAGAGTAGGTCTACTACCTATAGGCGTTGCGATGAATTGAATTGCTCTGGAGAGAGGCTGGAGAGCTGGATCGTGAACAGCTATTTCCTCTTATAATTTAGGGTCGTGAAATGATGGTGGTGGTAGTAGATAGAGAGTGAGTGAGAGAGAGGGTAGGCGATGGGCAGGTGGTTGCTGTCAATGTCGCTTTGCAATCCACAAGGGATCGTGTTTATATCAAGTGCATTCACCGAAAAGCTTCTGGGAAGTCGTAACAAATTCCGAGCGAATAGTTTGAGAGCTTGGCCAAATTCAACAGACCTGTAAAATGTGCCGCTTCGATGGCCTTCTTGTATTGCGGTCGGTAGTGGACTGTATGTTGATGATAGGTATTCGTATGTGTGTTTTTTTTCTGCCTTTCAGGTCATTTTGTGTGATTATCTGTATCACCGGATCCATCTGTCTGTTAATAATTGTTGCTAAAGAATGTTTTAAAAGAATTTCCATTTATGTTATTTTTATAAGGTTTAGTCCAAAAGTGATTTCGTATCAATATCATTGAATAAGAATACACTATTAAATTGTTTAGTACGACCCTATAATTTTCGTTATACCTATCAAATGTAGTAATTTGGTTTTAGGGTATCACATTGGTTTTATCGGCGAGGAAATTAAGCGATAATTTATATGCGGTGAATAATACGATTTAGAACACCCATGGTGAACGACGGCGCGCAGATGGATCGCGTCAATATTATAGGCGTGCAATAAAACCGTTACACCTACAAATTACGAAAATTTATCCAAATAGGGGTTTTAATGGAATCCGCTTATAGGTATAGGTATAGCAGCGTACGTTACAGATTTTATAATAAATAATCGAAAGTAATTTAAAGTTATGATTGAGCTATTTCGTAAGTCTTTAATACTATCTGATGATTATATGGAATATGATTTGGATTATCTGTCTCTCCTATTCAAGACATATAATTTGTATTGCTGTTATTATTGTTGTTACAGGTAGGGCAATTTCAACTTTCACCATTTAGGCCTAAGAGTGCGGTAAAGTATTTTTATATTTTCTAT
>JAZBHA010000357.1:44547-76826 GCA_037464855.1 Iselma pallidipennis | reverse complement strand
TGTTAAAAATTAAACTTTAAATAAATAGTGTTGCTTGCTATGATGGTGATTCCTCAATTCGAAATGTATAATATTTAATGACGTGCAGCTGATGATGGCCTAAGGCCGAAACTAGTACTGCGAAAAAATAATTAATTATAATAAAGATAAATACTTGGGTTTTTTCATCTATTTTCATCGTAAAATTTCCATCATACATGAAATAAGTACCTACGATGTTGTTTAACAATTATATAGTATAATAATTATAATTTTAGTATAACGATGGAGAACATCGATCGACTTATTAATGATGCAAAAAAAGCCAAACAAACCATGATTCAAACTGTAAAAGAAAATAAACAGGTATTAGAGACAGTGGACATTTATTTGTTGAAAATAATTTTTTAATTTATTGCTATTACAGCTAGCCAAAGAGGTTTTACGGTTGAGGGGTGCAGACCAAAAAAATCGTAACGAAATTGCGCGCCTCAAAAAGGAGCTCAACATATGTAAAGTAAAAAAAAAATACTTTTACCACAATTTTCATATTTACTAAATATTGTTATATTTCAGAAGTGCGTCCAGAATAATTCACATCGTCAATTTGAAAAAGTAGTAAGTAAAAACACAGTAAAACACAATAATGAGAGACCATAAATATATTTTTCTATTTTGGTTCTTTAATAGAGCTATTAAAGCACCGAAAACAGTCCTGTAATATCTATTACAGCACTGTTATCGGTCTAGTATAATTTATTTTTTCGAAGTTGGTATATAAATTGACATAACATTTATATTAAATGTCAAATGTCAAACTACGCTAAACAAACGATATAATAATAATAATAATAACAAGTTGTTGTTATTATTATTTCAGGGGGAGTATAGGAAAAATCTTCACTCATATTTAACTATATATACGTAGTTGAAATTTTGAAAAAAATGTAGAAAAAAACAATTGAAAAAATTTTAGAAAAACAATTGAAAAAAATTCAGAAGAAAACAATTGAAAAACAATTGAATTTTCAAGCGCGGTTAGCGATACCAACCATCACAAAATTCCCTAAAATTTCGAAAATTCGATTTTTATCAAAAAAGGGCATAAAAGGGCCCAAAATAGAAAAAATAGTATGTAACACTCGTACGGAAAGGGCCATTGCAAAACTCGTTTTGCAATGTAGCCCTTTCCGCACTCGTATTACAATATACTATTATTTTGTATAATTAGGATTACAGCAATTTTCTTAATGATAATGTAATGATGATTAAAAGTATCCATGAATTTCTCTTACAGTGATAATGATAATCATAGCGAGTAGAACATATTGTTTTGTAAGAGAAACAAATCATTAATTTTCTTTAGTAGGTACTCTCGAGTAATTTCGAAGTCTTATAATTACTCTTTATAAATTATAAAAAAAAATGAAATAAAATATAAAAAAGTTTAATATCTCCCTTTTTTTTCTCTTTTTGTCTCACAGAATACGATCAATTTAGATTCTGGTTCGATTAAATCCTTTAAATTTCTTTGTTTTGTTATGTTAAAAAAAAGGAGACTTCTAATCAACGTAACCTATAGGTCGTTAATTGGCGACGTATTTTCATAAGAGCCCTCTAATTGTCCCCCATTACGTTTCTTCAATTGATTTGTTATTCTAAAGTGAGTCGAAATATTATTTACATAACAAAATAATAACACAAAACAGCTACGAATAACAACAAGCGAACATAATAAATAATTGAAAAAAGGACCAAAGAAAAACACGAATCCTTTAAAAAAAAACTTTCTCTTCTTTATTGTTTTCGTGTAATAATTTCTTTTCGATTTTTTTTTTATTTTTCAGATATACCGGAGATGGTGTACGTGACAACAATACGAACGGTTTTTGAAATTGACACAATTTTATTAACACAATGCTCACCTACTTGGTCGAACAAAACTGAAACGGTTTTTGTATTGTTGAAGATGATATTTTTCTATTTTATACCGTTATTGTTTATGTCAATTGCTTATTTACAAATTATACGTGTACTGTGGAAATCCGGAAATGTGCCACATCAAATGATTGGTAAGTTTTAATTAATTAGTAACTAGTATGTGTTTAAAATTGAAAATAAATAATAATGAGCTTTCAATCATTAAATGGGATTATCTGTGTTTGTTTGACGACAGATCACTGCTTAAGGCACTGTTAACAATGTATTATTAATTAGTGTTGAATTTGGATTTGTTCAAAACGAAAAAAAAAACAGCAATGATAAAATTTGTGTCGAAATAGGATGTGATTTGTATTCAAAATATGTTTCATTCCAATCATGTTCCACCGTCAGCTTCGTTTATTTCTTACGTAGTTTCCTTTTTCGCATATAATTTGTCAATGTTATCAAAGTAAACAATTTTAATGTTATCCATATATAAAACATTCTTTTCCCTTATATTTTCATGTATATTCGTGTGAAAGTAATAAAAGGGATATTTTACTTAGAATATACAAACATTATTATAATATTTGGATCATGACTTGTTTGTCAGGATAAAAATCTTCCATAAATATTACGATGACAATGATTATGTGGGTGTTAACCAGACAACAAATTTTCTATAAAAAATGAAATTTGGTTGAAATTCCAACAATCCTCTCCGGATTAAATTGAAGAGCAAGTACCGAACATATAATAAAACCAAAATGACTACGTTTTTGGCTGATTCCAATATTCCTTATTCATACTTGCCCAATTTCTTCGTCCAATTACTTATTATTTGTAAAAGTTGCTCAAAATGTACGATTTACTTTGCTTATACGTCTAATTCTTGCTACCTTTATGATCTATTTGTTGAAAAATTGAAAAATTTTGAATCAAATGTAGTAATGTGTCTACTTTGATATATGAGACTAGAATAAGATTAGACATAGCGGGAACCAAAAAGATAGATGTAGTCGAAAGAAATACGAACAGCAGTCGAAACAAAATAGAATAGAGTTCATAAATTATTTGTTAATAAACGACAACGCAAAGTATACCCGCGCGTAAAGAAAAACTTATCGAAAAATACTAAAAATATCAACATAAATCTATGAATCTCTTCCGGCTTCAAAAAAAAATACCCCAAATTTGAGATAAAAGAGATCACATTGAGATAAAGTGCAACTCACCGACCATTACTATAAATGTCGACTTATCTGAGAGATTATGAAAGATGATTCACTTGACAAAACAGAGATGAAAAGGTTTGTAATATCTTTTCAATTTTTATATAGCTTATAATAAATATATACATGGGGAAAATTTTGTTTGAAAAAATATTCTTTTTACATTGAAGACTATTAGGGTGAATAACTTCAAAAACCTAATTCATCCATTCTAGTCTATTCATTGATGATTACTGGACCGTTATTATGAAGAAAATCTCAATAACTGAATGAACGTATACAATTAGAATGGGAGTTCATCTTTTCTGTTGCACGTCGTAATTCTTTGATTGTTATTTCATTTGTAGCTATCTTTGCCAACAACTGTGATAAAGACTTTCAAAAGTTACGTTATTGAAAAGAATAATAATGATAAGGGTAAATAATTTTCCAACTTTGTTACATTTATATGTCTAGCTTGCAGTTAACTGCTTCCATCTTATTTGGAAGGCAATAAAGTCGTTGATTATTCCATATAAAATGTTTGTTTATCTTAACATTTATACGTAATTCTATTATTTTGGCCTTTTCGTTAGAATAATTGGAAAGCAAAAATACTTTATATACAATAAAAGCGATGAAAATCACATTACGTCACAAATTTCAAGATTTATCAATTGATTGCTTTGAAATTGGTTTCTATTTTCTGATATCGGAGTATTCGAACCATGGAGAAAATAAATGATCAAACGATGATGGTTTTTATAAAAATTGCAGTACAATTCTTTTTTTAAACACAGTAATAACATGCTAAACATATCTCAACAAGCTGATATTGTGTAGATTGTAAAGAGAAAAATCCTGCGAGGGCTGACTACCTATAACCTGTCCAATATATGATATACAAGATTTTGTTTGAATTGATGATATTTCCCGGAATACAATCTACTATTTTCAACGCAAGTGCGTAGAATAAATCAAACAAAGAAAAGATTGATATCATTTATATAATATTTATTTATTTATTTTATTGATTTAGCCCCTTTTTCTTCCTTTTAATAGAATTTTGTTCCCTTAGTTTTAGTACAGTTGTTTTAAGCAACAAGTGGATGTTTATAGACATTTATGTAATACTATGTGCATAACAGGCGTAATGTGTTGTTTAATCAAATAACATTGGTTTAATTGAAAAGTGAATGTAACTGGTACACAGATTTAATTAAAACAAAAATTATTTATCGGTAAAAGTGGATTCACCTTGATTTAACTTTTTGTTTTTACTGTTTTAATCGAACATCCGATTTTGTTTATAGAACAAACACCTATATATATAATAAACAAAACTGATTTATGTATGCTTGTTTCTTTTCACTTTCATACATAGATTCTGGTTAAAATTTAACACGGTTATTAATCTTTACCGTCATAATAAAGCTTACATCCGGTCCAAATTAGTGATCCTTCCTAAATTATTTCTGATTAACCTCGCATCTATCAATAATCCTTAAATAATCTCAGATTTATATTAATAATATGTAACATTTACTAGGGTCCAGATACGCATACAATTCCTGGATATTTCTCAACAAAATTGTCAGATATCCGTAACTGTCAACACTTGAAATATGATGTAACATAAAAACTACCATTTATTTACTTTTTTCTTTTTTCTTTTTGTAAAAATGCAATTAACTGTCCTGATTTGATACATGTACCAATTTTCTTGATCTGTCTTGTCCAGATTGTAACTCTAACTAGCTTCAAGTCAAATAAGAGCTTGTTAATTTGAGTTTTCGATTTGAGTTGATTGCAATAAAAAAACAAAAGTTGGTGAGATGGTGATAAATAACCACTATAACATTTGATATACTCAATCATGCTTCTCTTGACATTTTTCCGCGTCATGTACACACATGTCCACACACACATAGACATATCTACAAAGCCATATGTGTATACTTTTACAGTAATACGAAAACCACCCCTTATCCTTCTTCTTGTCGTCATCCCTAACAGTTTCTATATCAATGTCATCTCGAATTTATTACAGTCACGATTTCCTACAATTTCATAATTAAGTGTATGTTATATATAATTAGATTATATGTTGTTATATATGGTTGTTGTTGCAGATGTGAGCGGAAATAGACAGGTGAATACATTCGCAATGAATATGAATGCCAGTACTGAAGGACAGTTAAGATCTAGACGGAAAGCTGCCAAGATGCTAGTAGCTGTTGTTGTCATGTTCGCATTCTGCTATTTCCCAGTGTATTTACTATCAATTTTGAGGTAAGTCACCCATTTTTTTCTTTTTTTGGTACGATACAGGAAAAATGAGAATTCTTTGTGAAAAATCAATTGGGAGAATGATGATGATGCACTGACGTTTTTGCTCGTCTTTCTGTCTATTTTCTTATTTGATTTTTCTACGAAGCTTCTACCTATCGAGACTCGAAAAACGTCATTTTTTTTCCTCCAGTATACTAAAATAAAGGATAATCAACTTTATTCCGATATAACATCGCCGGTAGCTACATTATTATAATTAAATTAAATCTGTATAGTATAAATCTAAAAATAAATTAAGTTTGCGTTTCATAAATTGTTTGAAATTGTCTTGAAATTATAAATTCTATTAAAGTTTTTTATTTAGTGTCGCAATAGAGTCAAAACAATAATATTTTGTTATAATTTTCTGGCTGATATAGTTACAATCTAAGTCAACATATTTTTATTATACATAGTTAGTTTTTGTTCGCATGAAACTTTTTAAACAGATTCTCGGGGATAATAAATTCTATATCACGAATCAACTTAAGTCAACTTTGTAACAGACCTAAATATATAAAATTTCAATATTTACATATTTATGTTGTTCTTTGAGCAAATATTTTAATTCTATTGATATTGTTATGTTTCTCTAAATCCCTCTACTACATCACGCATTTTTACACCAACAACAATTTGAATGGGTCTTGTTGATTCTACTTATTCTATTATTAGCATTGTTACTTAACATTTTATTCAAAAATAAAAATATAATTGCTCCTGGAATAGAAGCAGCCGGCGGAAAAGTAAGTCTAGTGTTTCGCCCGGCGCATCCACCATTTGTATCCCTACACCTGAATGTTTAGAAATAACGACTAATTGTGATTTTTCAATCCATTTATGACCATTACATCGACAATTATTCAGTTATTTTTGAAAATCTCAATAGATAAACCCTACAATTTCCATCTAATTAAGCATATTAGCATCAAGGGATATTCTTCATCATAAAATCCGTAATTCTAAACTTTGAGAGAAGAAAAAGATCGTATTGAACTTTTGGCGTTAATTCGGGTCTTTAAATAGGACATTTGGGGCCCATTTGTATGATATAACTTGAAAATTCGTGGTGAAGCCCAAAATGAACGCAATGCAAGTGTTTATTATATTTTCTTGTTGCGTTAGATTTGAATAAAAAGTAAACACATAAAACCAAATTTTTGTTTAAACGAAATATAGCAAGAGTGATAATTTCTTATTTTTTTGAGATGAACAAAGAAAACTTCTGTTATACAGACGATGTAGAAAAATTGTGTAAAAGTGACTCGTAAAGTTGTCACTGTTGGCGAAAAATTGCTCTCTTTTACCTCACTTCGAAACTAGTTTTCTATTTATTACACAACCAACGAGTGTGTTCGTAAGAGAAAAGTCTTAATAGAACGCTTCTCGATCGAGCTATGATTTAATTAAAAATTTATATAAAATTCAATCAATAATGCTGCAAGTACTTGAATGAAAAGCGAACTATATCGCTTGGGAGTAGTTTAGCTAATTAGTGAATTTCTGGAGGATTCCGAATTCACGTAGTCAATAAATTGGCAAATTCAAACATTCTGGTAAAATTTTCTCTACTGATTTAGATTTTAAAAGCGAACTCTTTTACTTTATGGTTACGCAAAAATTTTTCATAAATCTACGTTATCAGAATAAGCTGGATAATTATTGATGAAGATTGAGTGTTGTTCATTAATAAATGGAAGCTTCGCATAAAAGTTTTTCAAATTTTATTCAAATATCATACAATATTCATAAACATATTACAACAAAGTGTTACTTGTTGAGAAAATATCATCTGTATGTGGAATTTTATGAGTGTAATATGCTTGAATAAATTCCTTTAATCTTAAACATTGTGCAACAAATATTTTATGACATTATATCAAATGCAAATAGCTAATTTTATTATTTACAACAAACACAAAATCATTAACAATTTTCATGCTTAGTTTGTGTATTTTTCAACAACAACAACAACAAACATTGACTTGTGAAACTTTTCATAAGTAAAAAATTCTTAAAATCCTAAAGTATACAGTAGAAGAAAACTAGAAAATAGGCCACAAGAGATCATTTATCAAAGTATAAAGTCTGTACGGGTAAGAAAGTGAAAAGTTTTGTGTATTCTTTAAATTAAAAGAGACCTCTAAATAAAAAACCCGAAAACAAATAGATACCTATCGTTGTGAATTGGGTTGAACTTTGGCCAACATTTTCCATTAATTTTACTTTGATGTTAATTGGAATTGAATTGGGATAGATTGGAATTCAATTAGGGCCACCCTCCATTTACCTGACGTCGTTTTCACTTTTACACAATATAAACCGCAGAGTTTTGACGGAGATGTACATACCTGACAAGTCTAATATATATAGACGGTGAATTTTCGATAAAATCCTATCAGATTTAAAAGAAAAAATGGAACTTAACGGATTGCGGCACAACTTTGGAGAGTCGTCGAAAGATTTGATTTAAATTCACATTTTCACACGAATACAATTCAGAAACCAATCGATATGTTATAGGAGAGAGAATTAGATTGATTCGATATAGGATAGACTTTGTTTTTATTACATAGTATCGAAATTTATTGTTCATTTATATGCATTGGAACGTAATTATGTAGATAAGTTTAGATTCGAACAACAAAGGATATATCTAACATTAACAATGTCCATTATACTTGATATCGAATTTCTAAGCAATTGTAAAGTATTGACAATAAGTAGGAACCCTGACACACAGTTCTATTTACAAGTTGCTTGAATTAAACACTATACAGGGATTCATAGGCGGTCATTTCAGACAACCTTAAGGACTCTTCCGGAACGGCAATGCAGAGACTTGGTCGTATAGAAATTGATTTAAAAAAAAAAACGAAGGACATAGCTGCAATTTTATGATTCAAACGAGAGGAAATATATGGCAAGATAATTTTAACGGACATTTACGATAATGCCTAAATTTATGTTCGTTGTCGATGTAAAATGGTCAAACAAGTTGGAATTTTACGTGTAAGTTCTTGATAAAGAGGACTACGAGTATACACCGAGTGACAAGAGAATTTACGAGCTTTTCATCGTTTTTTTGAAAATATTTGATTCGGTTACTCCGTCGGGAAATTCTGCTAAGTATTGTTAACACATTAATATTGGCGGAAGATTCAAAAGTTCACACTTTTATTTGAATTTCGTCAATTGTGAAAATGAAAATATTGATATCTCGAATGTGAATGCAAATTGTCGTGCCAAACATCGATTGCAAGTATTATTTGTTGAAATAACAAAAAGCAATTACCACCAACTGATACAGAATGAAACTCCCAAACAATATAAATAGTGGTCGTTTTATCTAAAAATATTAAAATATCTCTAACAATTTAAATTTAATTTTAATTACAGATTAACAGTTGGCTTGAAAAACAGCGACGGAAGTCGAGCATTTTCCTTAATTTCCCATTGGTTATGCTATGCAAATAGTGCAGTAAATCCTATAATCTACAATTTCATGAGTGGTAAGTTATATTTATTTCGTAGTTGAAATATTATTCGTAACAGATAAACAACCGGAATGGGAAAAACTACCGGAGTGCTTAAATCGAACCATAAAAATTCATGGTAGCTCGTATAACAAAAGAGGAGAAAGAAAAGGACTGAACAACAAAAGTGTAGTTAGTCAGTGGGAAAGTTTTTTTTATTAGGCGAGGTGTGTTTGTATGTGTATGTATGTGACTATATATATATACCTTTCCAACTTTCATTCTTATTTCTTGTTGTGTATGTGTGTGTGAGGATCAAAGCAATTGTCAGTCGTAGAAACTGGCAGCTCGTTCAATTTCGCACGCCTCGATTTAAGTCATTTATCGTTTAATCAATTAAAAACAATTACGGTGCCAGTTTGAGCGACGAAACAGCTCTACTATATAGCGAGATTTGTTGTAGAAAAGCAGATAGAATGCCAGGATAATTCGCTGTTTAGATAATCTAATTATACTGCTGAATGCTTTGTCAAGAAAATAATCCTCTTTTGTAATACCATCTATATATGTATAATGTTTGGATTGCACTAACTGGGAATAATATTAAAGAGCAATCAAGAATTTTTATTAACACAATCAATAATTTCAGTCTGTTGCATTGAATTCATCGTAAATCAATCTTGAAAGCTGAAAGCTATAAAAGTTGTGAGATTAGCATTAAAGGTTCTTGCAGGGTAGAAAGCTAGCTGCATTTCTCGCCTGCTAGTTAAAAGTATTCCTTTTCGAAGCTGTTTACAGATTCTTCTTATTTCTGAACGGTTTTTGAATGTAACTGAGAATTTTAAGTATTTCAGTGTATTTTCTAGACGGTTGAAACATCAGATTTCCTGTAATAGTTATTGTTTGTTTGCTAGTTTAATTTTGGTGGTCATTAATTTCCGATCCTTGACAGCGTAAATCGAGGATATCATTTGTGTGGTTGAATATGTAAATATTTAATCATCGATACTATATTGGTATTGAAATTCTGGCCATAATGTTCAAATATAAATAATAACCTAATTATATATAATTTGAGTACTAAAGTTGAACGATAAGCCGAAGAATTTCACTGACATTTTCATAGACTGGCAAAGAAATTTCTCCAATAAAAGTTGCGTTAAAGATATTGATGGACTAACAATATTTTTTCACTTTTTTCCTAGTGGTTTACCGGGATTAATTCATAACACGTGGAATACAGATGTAGGAAAAAAAACCTAATGACTTCATAAAATTTAATATACACAGATCAGGTACAACAGTTTGCCAGTAAAGTATCAACAAATTCTGTTATAAATAGGATAATTTGTTTGAAAGTTATCAAACAGGAGATTTTAGTTAGAAAAGAAGCCGACGTCAAATAAACGTGTTTCGAATTTCTGAAAGTACAATTTTATGAGGACAACAAATATACAAGTGTCATCACTTACCCTTTTTCGTTAATCCCCCCAAACTGACCGTTTCACCAAGGGATTACTTTTGTTAGAAATTTATATGTGTGGCCAACTTAGAAAAGGTTTAACGTGAATATTTATAATTTATTTACTTGCAATTTCTCACCAAGTGAGATTATGAAGAGCAATGTGTTCCTTCTAGTCGCTTTTATTACCGAATTGCAGAATAAATAGATCTTGTTTCTTTTACCGTCACATTTTTCGCCTCGTTCAGAGGGGTTTCTTAATATGAAAAGAACGAATTTGCATCCTAAAAACCATTTTAGAAAGATGGTTTGTAAAAGTGTCAGTGGAACTGTTGAACTTCATTGAATCCATTTTGAACAAAATTAAACAACTGGGCCAAGAGAAAAATTCAATTATGTGAACCCAAAAATTAAGAAATTTCGAGTATCAGTATCAAACTTCTGTACATAACTTGCACATAAGCTATACAAGTTGTAGCTTAGGGTCTCATATGATACATACCTTCCCATGCATTTGGACGACCGCTATAGATGAGATTTCCTCAGTAAAGGGGTCGCGTAAATACGTATTTCCGATTAGGAGCTACAGCAATCTTGAGTTTGCTTCGAAGCAAATGTATTCTACCCGCTAGATAGATAAATATTTTGGCCGGTGTGCCAAGAACGGCCACGCCAAGTCGAGGATGCAAGAGATTCACCGCACCGGAGCGGCAAATTGTTAAGGTTAATTGGACCGGATCTATTTCGTTGATTTTTGAAGGCGGCAATCTAATGTTAGCATCCGGGCGGCAAATATTCTTGGCTCGCCCCTGTGCTTGTGGCCTTCTCTTGTTCAAATAAACGTTAATTTGGCAAAGAATAATGAATACACCTGATCCCTTAACACTTTGAAAAATTGCTCGAGTTATTTGAATTCCTGCTATTTTCTTAAACTTCTCCAACATTTAATTATATTTCGTCAACTTTATTTCAACGAATTTCTATTTGTCTTTGGTCTTTTGTTCTCGTTTCTTTGATTAACAAACATTTGGGGAGACTGACGACGAAGAATCAGTGTTTTCTCTTTTAATTTTTATTACCGAGACGAGATATTTACGAATCTTTCCATTAGGGTTTTTATTAATTACAGAAATGTGCACTTCATAAATCTATCATTTGATAAAAATATGTTTACGTCAAATCTAAAACTAGAAAAAACGTACGAGAGGCCCTTTCAAATACAGTTCACTCAGTTAACAATCCATCAAACACAACTTTTACTTTCATGTTTTTTATAGTCCATATGCTATACTGGCCTGTCGCCGTCGATTTCTAAAATTATAAATTATATATTTTTTGCACACGAGAAGTTTCAACAAAATGATGCTTGATCATTTGTGAGAATTAATTTTGTGTATGAAAGAAATAAAGAACGAGAATTAAATGCCGGACCACGTTCTCTAATATTTATTTATTCTGTTTTTTTTTCTTTCCTTGATACAGGCAAATTTCGTAAAGAATTCCATCGAGCTTTCGAGCACTGTTGGCAACATCCTACACTGGACCATCAGTCCCAATTTAATGCTGTCTATTATCATAAAAATAATGATAAAGATTCCGGTATTGTTTCAAGATCACAATCTAGAACTGATATGGATTTGCAACGTATCAACACATTTAATGAATTCGAATCGAAACATCGTCGAAAAGGCACAAAAACTAGCATGTTGGATGTTTGATATGACAAAACTATGATAAATCAACAACAGAAACATAAAAGAAGGAAACATATTATTGTTGCGCACGAAATTGACACCAGGAAGTCTATAGTTGTAACTTAGGGTACAGAAATTTACCCAAGGGAGACATGATATAAGGGTGGTTTACTATCTCTCTAGTAATTCTCTTTTGACCAAAAAAAATCCGATTTTTCCGTTGTAATTTTTGTTGTTCCTGTGTAAATTGTGGAAATGTAATTATGTGCTCAGTCTCCAGTGGATTTTCCCAAACTGGCTCATATTGTGATAATCATTATCAAACATTTTAATTGTAAATAAACACAAACACAAAGAAAAAAAACAATTATGGGGGAATAATAACGCTGAAATCTGTAAAATCGATGTTCTATATTATTAATAATTAATTTTTGTTGTTAATCAATAAATAATGAATCAGTGTAGAAGTTTAATAAATGTGAAATAAATAAACTTTATAAATATATTTTTATCAATTTGTTTTCAGGCAAATTTAAACGTGAATTTCGTTCATCCTTTGCCAAATGCAGTAAGAATCAACCATCTGAAGTTAATATACAAAACAGTACATATATTTATCGTTATACAACAAATCGCCAAAGTTGTCGTACAAGAACTGAAATAATGCCATTGAACAGTATACACCCACCTATCAAATACCACAATAATGTCGATTAAAAAAAAAAGAATAATGTAATTTTTTCTTGGAAATAAAACAAATTACTATTAATAAAATTTAGTTTATTAAATAACAAGTATAATAGTTAAATAATAATACAAAAAAAGCAAATACATAATAATTATAAATAATAAATTGACTGTTGAACCAATCTTCTATACTGGCGATTTATAAAAGATCGGCTACATATTACAAATAATATAATTGGTAATCACACAAGATTTTTTTGCTAGCGCGTTTCTGGCTAGAATTTTCAATTTTCCAACAAAATTAATACATAATTATAGGTAAGCAGGTTAGAGGGTACATTAGTAAATAATTGTTGAAATTAAAAAAAATGGTCCCTTTCTGTTTGCCAATTTTACATAAATAAACTAAAAATTTTTGATAATACCGGAAAAAAAATTAATCACAATTCTATCTTGTGAACGAAACGAAATATATGGCAACTAATTAACAAATAAACAATTACGTATTGTACGTTTATCTTTTTGACACACACACAAATTGAGAAATAAATAAAATGACTATTCTCAAAGGGGCAAAAATCAAGATAAAATGTGCCTATCTTTTTTTTCTTTAACTAGATTGCAATATGTTCAATAATTTTTCTATTTTTTAATTAATAACAATTCAAAATTTAATTGACAATAAAAGAACTGGCGATTTTCTGATATTGCCAATTTTTAAAAATAATTTCTTTTTTACACACAATACAAAAATATGAACAATTTTTTTTTATTTAAACAAAGCTTTCTATAGATAGAGTACTGTATAATAATAATTATAATAATTATAATAATAAACCTATAGGTCAGTCATTGTGAGTTCTGGAATAATAAGTTAATTTTTATTTTGTAAATTTAAAGTAACAATAATAATAATAATGATAATAACTAAAGCCTAAATGGTTCCCGTTCTTGTATTGTTGATTTACGTCCTTTTGGCGTATCGGATGGTTTTTTCAATAATTTTGACACAGCTGTTTGTTGGCCAGGTTGAACGGGAGTATTAGATCCGGATGGTGTTCTAGTTCTAAATAGAATATATCGAATTATATTAGAACTTATTCACTTCTAATCTCGAAATTATAAAACCAGAAACTCGGTCAACAAATTATTATTGTAAATCATTAAATTTTATTTTGTTCATCAATTCTAATTATTTTAAAAGCTAGTTAGAGTTTAATAAAATTTACCTAGACGCTGTCCGTAGTGTTGGAGCGTTACCAATAGTCACTTGTCGGGGTTTGGTTGCACTCCTAGTTAACATTCAACATGCCAGTTAGTTATGTTATAAATGTTACGTTTTTTAATTATTAAAATTTAATTTAATTTGAAAAAAATGCATGCATTTTGAACAAAACAGATCCATGCATTTACAATAAAACTTTTTTTTTACCTATCTGCTATAGGTATTTTTGATCTGCTCGATCTACTTGCTGAAGACTTTGTTCTGTATTAGTAAAAGGCAAAATACAGAAAAAAATATGTGTTAGTTAAGAATTCAAATTAAAAAATGAAAAACTAGAAAACATTGAAAAACGGACAAAACGAAAACAAACATTAATTACACAAAATTTACCCGGAAGAGAAAGACATAGAGCAAGAACTTGAAGTTGATGGTGATTCAAGATCAGTATCACCACTTCCCTTGTATACAGGTATGCGAGATCTGAGAGTTCATACCAACAACAAATAAAAATATTAGAAAAATTATCCCAAAAATATATTATCCTACAATATAAATATTAGGTGCCAACTTTCTATGTAAAAATGTAATGTTTTTGATTGTTGATAATAATTTAGTCCCCCAGTTAATTCTATTATAATAATTAATCCATTTTATTTGATTTTTTTTGTTACTACTGTTATTTTTTTCCTTAATATATAATAACAGTACCTTATTCGTCAGGACATTATATGTCCCTTGATTTAAGTCTGAAAGATTTCTCCCCTGATTTTCTGAAATTTCAAAAATCCATTTTATTTATTTTTTATTGTAAATTGATTAAAAAATTGTTAATGTTGGCTACCCTAATATACCATAAACCCCAAACTACTTTTATATTTTTTCTAAGAGCCAATTAGAATTTTACCTTGGGGTGATAACTGACGTTAATGTTGGTATGCTTGATGCTCTGGGTATTCCCGAAGATCTATATCAATGTTAGAACATGCCAATATTAGTAATGTTTTGTATGTTGTTGTTAACTACCAATGATTTTTTTTTGTTTAATAATAAATTTTTTCAATTAATTTTGTTTGTAATTATCTTCTAATTGTAAATATATAAAATTATTAGCCCTTATCCTTCCATTTTTAGAAATCTTTATATTACGAAACTAAACAATTACGAACCTTCCAGCTGGACTGGCAGGTGAAATCAATCCACTTGGTGTCCTAGATCCAGATGTGCCATTGTATGCTTTTCTGGCCGTTGTTGTTGTTGTTGTAGCACTACGACCAGAAACTGGAGTTCTACGTGGAATTCTTGATGGTGTGGCATCATCTAAATTATTATTATTATTTTAAATAAAATTATAAGAATTATAAAGGAAAAATGGTAGAACAACCTGTACTATCTAATGAAAGATTCGATCCATGTCTTGATGGTGGTTTACTTCCTGGTCTACTACCAGTTCTTGATGCTGGTCGTGAATTTGAACGTGATCCACCTGGTGTTAATGTTGAACGATATGCTGATGATGGTCGTTTCGGTGTACGGAAACTAGCACTTTCATTATCTGATAATGAATCTGGTGTACCAGCTGATAATGATGATTTTGATGTGCGTGGTAAACTGCCCATTGGAACTGATCGTGCTGAGCGTTCTCTCACCTAAAGTTTCAAGGAAATAATCAATCAATTTTTCGTCTGGAGTTCATGATGGTTAAAAAAAATTGTCACATTTATCAATAAGGATCTTCAGTGACTCAGTGCTTCAATGAGTAGTTTTGTACTTAAAAAAAAGTCAATAGTGGCTGTGCAAGAAACATGAAGATCCTTTTTGCAAATATCACAAAAAAAGCATTACAAGAACTAACTCTAAAGCAGTACTCACAGTTCCCTGTCTTACCTGATCAGGGGGTGACAACAAAATGATCTTCAATAAAAACATTTTTATTGAACTTTTTGACTTATTTTAGTTTCTTTTTTTTTTGAATTTCAATTAATATTCATCTTACCTGAGTGATACCTACCATAGGTACTTGGGACAGATACAACAATTTATGATGGTCTTTTTCAGGCCCGATAACAGCAACTGCACCAACCAATCAAAACAATAATTGAATAATTTTTCAAATCGCCAAAAAAAAAGTATTTGAAATTTTATTTTTGGTCTATTTATACTTTTTTTTTTAATTTCCAAATTTATTATTTAATTTCAAGGTTTGATGATGTGGTGATGTTGCAAATAAAAAATAATAATAATAATCATAGAGAAGAAAATCAATGCACACACTGTTATCATGCCGAAAACATGCAACATTTTGCCATTCAAAAACTGAACAACAAAAACTAAACAATAAAAACAACAAAAAAACAAAAACAAAACTACTACAACACCAAGTGAAAATTTTGGAAAAATTCTGTTGTGTGTATTTATTACCCAGTGGCAAGTGTTGGGATTCGCGTGAGCCCAGTGTAAAGTGGGACCTGCAGTTGAGCCCACATGCAAAGGATATGCATTTCCAACTTCTCCTTTTGCTCTCAGTTGTTCGAATATCGGCATCAACTCCGCCAAATGTTCGTGAGCTAAATAAACAACAGCGAACATGCGAACATTTCATAGCATAAAATTAGAAGAAAAATAATTTTTCAAAAAAGAATAGAAAAAAATAAATCGTGATTTGCAAAGTGTCACTGTTTTTGAAACTCTAGTTTTTTAAACTAAAATAAACTTAACACAAATTTTTGTAAAAAAGTGCCAATTCTATTGGTGCTTCAAAAAAAGAAAAAAAGCAACGCTAGTGCTAAAAAATTTCAATGATGAACACAAAAGGGGGATTTTATGATAATGTTCATGATAGGGGACGAATTTTATGCTTGTGGCCCTTCTTTCATTTGCGCATAATTCAAGAGATAAATCTCCTGAGGATATACGTACCTCTTTACATATTGAGGAAAAAAAACTGGATCCTTGGTGCCAAATCTAAGTGTAACATGCAAGTACTTACTGTGCACAATACAAAAAAGCATGTCCCAAAACCTAAATGCATTACGAAATACAAAAGAACTATAACTAAATATGCACCAACCAGACTCAACGGAGGTGCTAGTGCTCATTGAGTATTGCATCAAATTCAATAATTTATATCTGAATTTTTAGTTGAAAATTGATTAAATTTGATGCAAATTTGTGGTACTACCATGAGAGTGCATTCGTTCTTTATGTCGTGCAATACCTTAGTGATTGGCCCTTGAGGAGTGCGGAGTGATGATGCAGAGGAGCCAGAGGCGGGACTGGAGGCCGATGTTTTCGGCTTGAACGCGGTCATAGTCTGCGATACGCCGTCAGCTAGGATGAACTGTTCACGCAGTTCTATGTTCGTGCGTCCTTTAGCTATGTGTGTAGGATACGAAGATATTCAAAGGAGAAATATAAGGAGGAAGGACAAAAATTAAATAAATCAAGTAAAGATAGTTAATGCAGCAAGGATTCAAAATTGAACAACGAATAAAAAATTGGACAGGAAATGGAAATAGGACAGAAAAAAAAACAAAAAACAAAATAAAATAAGCAAAAATAATCTAAAAAAACTTATTGAAAGGCAATGCATCAAGTTAAAAATTGCTCTTTTGAAGATAGAATGCAATTGTGTTAACTTGTGCATGTTTTACACGATATGATGCCTTGCCTGATAATAAATCAATCTAACGCTTTATACAATTTTTTGTATGTTAAAATGAAAGAAAAAATTATACTAAATCAGACAAAACAACACACAGGTGGGATATATCACACTACTAACAAATAAATAAAATATAAAACAAAATAATAAAATAAATAAAAATGTGTACATGTATAGATGTTAATTAAAGAAAAAACATGCATTCAACAAAATTAAGATTAAAATTAAAAATTAAAAACCCAAAACCAATACTTTTCACAATCTCGTGCAATTTCTGCTTACCAAAGGGGCACCAAGGCTCGTGCTGATCAGGTATATCAGGATCAGGTAACGGTAACACTAATATAACTTTTTTTTGTTGGGGAATTTTAACATATAGTATGATTGTGATAATGTATTATAATGATTTAAATTTAAAAAAAAAAACAGGAAAAAAAACATAAAAAAGCGCAATAAAAGTTAACAAATCAGCAAATAATTTTTTTTTGTAAAAAAAACCGAAAGGAGTATTTGTTAGAGAAAATCAGGGAATAGGAGACAACAAAAAAATCTCAATTAGTAAACAATTAAAGCTTAAAAAGGTAAGCACAATATATGTATTGTTTTTTTTAATAAACAATTAAAATTGATTGGTCAAATTTTACAAATGAATGATTTTAATGATCATGATGGGGGTAATGATGATGAATCAAAAAATAAATAAATAAAGCATATTTTATTTCAGAGTTCAGTCCTCAGGAGACACAGTTAGATGTATTTTTTTTAATATTTGTTTTGTTATTTCCATATTAATTAAAACGATTAGAAATAAGGGTCAAAGCAAAATTTGTCAGTTATATTAATTTTTTGTTTTAATATTCTTTTGTGTAACTGTGAAATTTCACTAGAAAACAATTTTTTTTATTTTTTTTTAGTTATTTATTAGACAAGAAAATTAAATTGTTTTCTGGTGTGTAAAATTGAATAATTTCTCGTATAATGAGGGAATATAAAAATCGAACTTACCTCGGCAAGGATCATTCTTCACTAAGAATTCATCTAAAGCTACCCAACCGCCTCCAACACGCACCATAACAGTGCTGCGAAGGATACGGACTAGGCGCAATTTCTGACTTTCACCAAACTAAAAGGAAGGAAAACAACAATAATTAATAACAAATGGATTATAGAAATTGAAAAAAAAATTAATAAAATACCCTATATTTGCCCTCTCCAACTTGGAATACTCTGAATTTCTGTCGACAAGTACACAACATTACCAATCGTTTAACTTCATCGTGTATCTTTTGTGCATCATGATCTGCTGGTTTATCTTCCCAATCGGGACGTAATGCAGCTATGAATTTCTTCCAATCAATTAAACCACGATTATCAAGATCGAACATATCAGCAACATGTTTCATTTCAAGACGAGATGTATCGAATTCTGTAAAATAATAATTTATGATTTTTGGACTTTTGTAACAATAATAATAACAAGAAAAAAATCATACTAGTCTTGATGATTCCTTCAATGAATTCTTCTCTTGGTATTAATTCATTATTATCTTTATCCATTTTACGGAATAAATCTGTTAATCTGGATTTTTTGTAATTCATGAATTTCAAGAAACGTTTCCTCCAATCATCCCATGAGAAGTTATCAGCTTTCTCTTTTTCTTTCAAATAAGCCAAATGATCATATAATTCACGTTGACGTTCCCATGATAACATCCAGACATGTCGCCATTTATCATACAAGAATTTAACACGTGGTGATCGGAATTCCGGTTCGCTAAACAAATTGGAAAAAAAATAATTCATTTTTTGCATCAATAATTCCGATTACAACAACAGCAATTTTATAATAGTTAGACAAAATATTTTGTGAAATAAATGGAGCGAAATTGTGTGGTTATTGAGATTTTTTACAAAAAAAAAATGAATACAAAAAAAATGTACACAAAGTCTACCACTGTTAGTGTTTCTTTTATCCCCGATTTTGTATTTTTTTTTTAATGGGTGACATGAATGAAAATGTGTACCTTCCAGATGTGAATCTTGGCCCAATATGGGGCAATAGTGGGTCCGGACTGTATTCCCGACCAGGGCTGGAACGGCTGTTGACAAAGCACATGCAAACACACATTTAAACTAATTGTAACTAAAAAACAAATAGTCTACGAAATCAAACAAATCAAAAACGAACTACTAAATGAACAATAAATAAAAATAAAGTAATAAATTTGTTCGATTTCTCCACTTTATTTATTTAAAAGTTAATTTAAATAAACCACCAGAAATTAGATCAACAAAAGGGACATTAAAACCTAATAATGCGTTACCAGTTATTGAAACAAGCAATACAGTTTACCTCGATTGCAGTTATAAATCGAGGAAATACTGTACTCAAACTACCAGGTATTTATTAGTAAAAGGATGCTACTACAGTGTTAGTTTTCAAGACAATAAGTGCAATAATGCCTAACCTTCCTCTTTGTGATAATAAATCTCTCGATCCTTTGAAGCTAGAAAAAATGAAACATTCATGAAGCAGAGCAATTCACACGAAAACAAAAACAATTTGTGCAAATTTATGTAATCGTAACACATTATTATTAAATGATCAAATGAGTTAATAACATACCTCTGTTTACGACCAAGTGAACCATAGATATCTTGTGAAGAATCATGAATATCGTGCTGTGATCCACGACTAGAGAAGAATACGAACACAAACAAAAAAAGCAACACAATTAGCATGCAACAACACAATGCAACAAAATGCAAACAAAAAAATGCAATTTATGTGTGATTTCTATTATTGTTGTTAAATATACATAGTTACTTACATTGGTCCTTTGCCTTTGCCAAATTTCTTCGGTTCTTTAATTCCAGTCGGTTTAACTTGTTTAGCTTTACAAACACGATCAACTTCACCTTGTCGTTTTTGTGTATTTTCCATAAATTCTTTATGATCAGCAATTAAATGTTCCGTTGTTGGTATATCCATTGGTAATTCTTCACGTTTCAATGAAATTAATGTATTTTCAAGACCAATCAACCATTGTATCAATTCTTCCAAAGTTTCATCTAAATCACGTAATGATTGCATATGATTCGATAATTTTTGATGACGTTGTAATGCCCATTGTGATACTTCATCCCATCTAGATTGTATAACTTTTATCCAATTTTTAATAACACTAATACTATCAGGGTGGGCTTTAGCTAATACACGATGTGCTAAATCTAATGTTTGATCTTTATCACGTTCTTTCTCTTTCAATTCAGCACGGAAACGATCTAATGCTTGTAATTGTTCATATGCTGTTGCTTCATCTTCTGGTGTATTACCAACAAAACGTAATTTCATTTCAGCATCAGATAACCAATCTAATAACATATTGACGGATTTATGTAATTTTTCAGCTTCACGTAATGCTTCTTCTAAACGATCTGAACGTATATTTGTTAATTTTGTTACATTATTCCATAAGTTATTCAATTCATTCAATTGTCCACGTATTTGTTGTGCATCAGATTTATTTGCTTTACGTTCTAATTCAGTACCGGTACGTATAACTGATTCCATTTGTTCATTACGACGTTCTAATTCTTTTTCAAATTGTCGATGTTGATCAACTAAATGACTAACTGTATCCAAATCACCATGTACTGGACTATCGATTGATAATTCTTTTTCAACTTTCTTCAACCATTCTAATAATGCAGCAATAGCATCTTTGAATTGACCAGAATATAATAGAGCTTCTTCTAATTTACGTTGACGATCAACACTCTTACTACATACACTTGTCCATTTATTTTTCAAATCAATTAACATCTGTTTCAAGATTGGTTCATCCGGTTTTGGTGCTTTATCTTTTAATTGTTTACCAGTTTTCATAACATTATCATATGTACCTTGTTTAGCTGATAAGGCACGTTGGAATTCTTGATGTTTTGCTAAACGATGTTTAATTGCATCAGCATCATTACTAACAGAATCAACAGATAAATCATCCAATGATTTTTCTGTATCATCTAACCAATTCATTAAACCAGACCATGAATCATGGAATTCTTTAGCTTCTTTATAACCCAAATCTAATGCTCTTGTACGTTCTGCTGATTTGGATGTAACACGTTCCCAACGATGTTGAACACTTATCAATAAATTCTTAATTAAGATAACATCTTGTTTCTGACTGAAATATTTCAAATGCGTTCCTTTCTTATCTAAATTCAACATAATCTCCCGATGTGCACTAACATCACGTTGAAATACTTTATGTTCTTCAATTTGTGATTGTATTGTTTCTAAAACACGTGAAACTGGTTTCAAATTTGATAGAATCTTTTCAGCATTCGTTAACCAATTAACAAATTGTTGTAAAGCTTCATGGAATTCTGTAGCTTCTTTTAATGCAATTTCCAATTTAATCTTCTTATCATTAGCACGTGATGTAACCGAATCCCAACGTTGTTTTAATGTACGTAAATTATTTTGAAGATTTGAAGCAGCATTTGAACCTTTTTTCAGATATTCTTGACCTTGTGCTAGAACTGTTTCAACTTTTGGACGATTATCTTCAATTTCATTATAAATTTCCATGAAACGTTCCAATTGTTCACTGGCAGTTTCTGGAAGACCACCAACCGGTTTACTTGCTGTTATAATACCATCAACATCTGTTAACCAAGCAAGTAAATCTTGAATTTCTGCATTGAATCGTTGAGCTTCATTAAGAGCATCTTCTAATTCACGTTGACGGTCGGCAGCTTTTTGCATTAAAGATCTCCATTGTGTATTCAAAGTATTCAATTTATCTTGCGTAATTGATGCTTCATCTGATCCTAAAATTATTTTTAATCAGTAAAGAATCAATGATAACAACAATAATACTATGTACCTTCTCCACTTTCAATTATTTGACGACCAGCATCATTCAAAGTATCAACACTAGTTTGATGGGCTTGAATATCATTGATTAGAACTTTCAATTTTGCTAATTCAATTTCAAGAATTTGTGGATCACCAGCAACTGGTTTTAATTCATCTAATGTCTTATCAGTTCGACTAATCCATACAAGGAGTTCATTAAGAGCATGTTGGAATTGTCCAAGACGTAATAGAGCATTTTCTAATTGTCTTTGACGTTCCACAATACCTCTTAATAAATCATCCCAACGTTTATTAACTGCAGATAATGGTTCTTTAATAGCTGCAGCTTGATCGGATGATGTTTTTTCTGTTAATTCTTGGGCTTGCCTAAATTTTAAAAATATGGAATTATTTTTTATAAAGCTTTTTCCGAAATACTTGATAATAAAGCAAACTGCAAGCTGATTTTTTTTTTGTAACAGAATGGGCAAATAAAAATAAAAAATAAATAAATGAAGCAATCCTGGCATAACACCAGACAGGACACAAAACACAAAAGATGCTAAAATAAAAACAGGATAAAACAAAAGCAGGTAGAGTAAAAACGCAAAAATACAAAAGGATCAAAAGCTTGTATCGAAACACACAGCATTAACACAATAGCTTGCACTGTTTTTTCAGAAATACTAAAGTATTCTTGCCTGATCAGACTCCTGTAGTCCAACGTGTACAGAAAGATATAGAAAAATAAACAAAAGTTAGTTAATTTGTACTAAATTAAAGATTAGAATTGCTCAACACCATTTGAAAAAGGGACTAGGAACAATACTGACCTGTTCAAAGCTTCAACTTTCACCATATGAGGATCAACCTCAGATTTGAATTTGTTGAGTTGATCGATTTGTTTCTTAACAGCATCAATATCGGTACCCAATGGTCCCATTTTGGCAAATTTCTTTTCAGCTTTATCCAAGAAATCGAGTAAATTCTAGCAAAAAATAAAATAAAATAGTAACGCTATTCTCTATATTAGTGAACAGAAACTAGAAATACCTGTAATGTTTCGTGGAATTCCATAGCTTTTTCCATAGCATCAATTAGATTTTCTTCACGTTTAGCATATAATGCTGTAATATTATCCCAAGCATTGTCTAAATCTTCAATATGTTTCTTAACTTCCGGTTTATCAGGTTCACCACACAATTGCATCAATTCCTGTCCAGAAGCACGTACTTGATCAACTTCCGGTTTTGTTTGATCAATTTCATGTCGAATCTCTTGTAATGCTACTTGTTGTTCTTCAATAGCTTTTGGTTCTACAGCTGGTGGTTCTTGACTAATTAATGAATCTTCCAAATCTTTCAATGTTGCCATGATAGCATGTAATTCTTTCCAGAATCGTTGGGCAACATCCAATGTATCATCCAATGATTTACCACGATCTGTTGTTGCTTTCTGTACATCGTCCCATAAATTCTTCAATTTATCCAATTTACGTTTAATATCTTTGATAGCAGGATCAGAACGATTTGGTGCTTTACTGATAACATCATCAGCAGCACGTCGAACTGCAGCATAAGCTTCTTTACGTTTATCTAAATCACCAACAAGAGCATCATTATCTTCGATCTGATCACGAATTTTCGGTGGATGTGCTGAAATTGGTTCAAGATTGTTGACTTGATCAGCAGTATTTGATAGAGCACGTAACATTCCTTCAAGTTTATCAGAGAATTGTGAGCTTTCTTGTAGGGCTTGTTCAAGAGCTTGTTGTCGTTCACGAAGTTCTAATTTCAAAGCAGCATATCGAGCATTATCACTGTCTAACAATTCTTGCACTTTGGTGCCATCATCATCATTACACAAACGAATCAAAGCTTCACCAGTTTTATTAAGTTTATCAACTAAAGGTTTATGATCATTGATTGATTGAATGAACATCTCATTGCGATCTTGTTGTTGAGTGATCAAATCAGGACGTAATGAAGGCATAGCAAGCATAGAAATTTGTTCTTCAATATCTGTTAACCAATTTGAAAGTACATTATGTGTTTCATGGAAATGTTCAGCTAATGGTAATGCTTGTTCTAAAATTCCTAATCTATCTGAACTTAATGCCGAAACTGTATCCATAGCTTCACGAAGATCTTCCATTTTTTCACGTATCAAAGTTGTATCTTCACTGGGTGGTGTTTCACGGAGTACTTTTTTCGCTGTTGAAAGAACATCACGTACACGTCCTTTCTGACTAGATATATCATCATTCAATGCTTTATGTTCTTTTAATTGTACACGAATCAAATCCGGTTCAGCTGATGGTTTTTCAGCATCACGAATTGTACTTTCAACTTCACGGAACCATTCTAATAATTCATCAATATCACCTGTAACTTCTAAGGCTCTTTGTTTACCAAGATGGATACGTTCAGCACGACGTTGTATTTGTTCAGCAATAGCATCAAATCGTCGATTATCACGTGTAACAAGACCTTCAATCGTTGCCGCACCTTCACCAGGACTAGCTTGACACAATTGTGGACCAAGCAAATTGATTGTCTCCAATACAGGTCGTAATTCTTGTAGATCTAATTCTAATCGTGCAATTTCACCTTCATGTGGTTCAGCTGATTGTAAAATACTTTCAGCACCTTGCATCCAATCAACTAAACGATTATGATTATTATGGAATTGAGTTACTAATGGTAACATATCTTCAGCATGTTTCAATAGATCTGCACCACGTGATGTTAAATCATTATAACGACGTTGTAATGAATCAAGTTTATCTTTCAATTGTAAAGCTTCATCGGATGAAATATGACGCATTAATTCGACACCTGCATCTACAGTACCATCAACATCTTGTTGACGACTAGCAATTTCTTCTGTAAGATTAGTTAAATCATCCATCTGTTCTAATAATTTCTCTTTATGAACAGCTAAAACTTTGAATCGACTCAAACGATGTTCCATTGAATCCATCCAAGCAGCCAAATCTTGATAAGTTAAGACTAAATGTCTTAAACCTTGTCTTGAACAAGTCAATAATTGTCCAATTCGATCACTGGCTTCAACCAGATTTCCATAACGATCTGTAACTTCTTGTAATTTATCAGCTAGAGTTGATGCTTCATCTTCACCAACTAATGCCATTAGATTTGATGCAATATCTGTAAGTTCTCTAAAATCAGGTTTCTTATTCAATATATCATTATGGAGTGCATCATGTTCACGAATCTTTTGTTGAATTTTCTCTTCATCAGTTGGTATAACTTCCATATCTTTAACTTTCTTCTCACTATGATCTAACCAATCTTGTAATGGTATTAATTTATCTTGGAATTCTTTAGCAACTTTCATTGCTTGTTCTAAATCAAGTGTACGTTGTTGAGCACCTTCAGTTAATGCATCAAATCTACCCATCAGATTTTTAAGTTGTTTTTCAATCGCTTTACGTTCAGCTGGTTCAGCTTCTTTAGCAATTTCATTACCCATTGAGAATAATGATGACATTGAATTCTGTCGATCTAATAACATCTTTTTCAAGAATTTCTGTTCTTGTAATTGAGCTTTAACAACTTTATAATCAGCCGATGGTGGTTTTTGATTAGCTACTAATTCTTCTGTATCAGTTAACCATTTAGCTAAACCATCTAAAGCTTCTTGGAATTTACCAGATTGTAATAATGCAACATCTAATCGTCTTTCTCGATCATTCAATCTCTCTTTCAAATCATTCCATAATTCATTCATTTTTTCAAGATCTTTTTCCAGTGTTGCTGTATTTACACCAGATGCAGCTGATTGTATTAAACCTTGACCAACTCTATTACAACCATCAACCACTTTACTTAATGGTTCAATAGTTTTAGCTTTGAATTTCTTGAAATCTTGTTGTTGAACACGAATATTATCAACTTCACTACCTATAGGTTTCAATTTACGTAATTGATCAGATGCTGAATGAATATCTTCAAGAGCATTAGCATGTGATAAATAGAAAGCTTCCAATTTCTTTAATGTTTCTTCAAGTAATTGTTCACGATTTCTAGCACGATCATCTAATTTGCCTAATTGTTTCATTAATGTTTCGACTTGTTCACGTGTTTGAGCTGTATCCGGAGCAAAACCACTATCAACTAAACGTTCACCAGCTTGAATAGCATCATTAACATCATCAGTAGCTTTATTAATTTTACTCAAAAATCTGGTAATATCATCAATTTGAGTACGAACCGTTTTAAAGTCTCGACCAGGTGGTTTCATTTGATCCAATTCATTTTCTAAAGCTGATAAATCATGAGTTAAACTTTTAACTTTAGTATTAAACTGTGTAACAGCAGTAGCTGCTGATTGTAATTCAGAACATCTATCATCCAATTTTGCCTGGAGTTCATTGATACGATCACCAAGACTATCAACTTCATCCTCTAAATGGGCTGCATCGATTCCATGATGGGAAGCTTCATTAACTAAATCGTGAGCTTGTTGTTTTAATGCTTGTAGTGGTTTCTTAAGTTTACCAGTTTCTTCACGTAAAGCTTTGATTCTTTCTAAAAGTTTCGGATCTCTAGCAGCACCTCCTAAAGCATCATGAGATGCTAATTTATCTTCACAACGTTCAACACCATGTTGCAATTCTCTTAGATTCTCATTAAAATCGACAAGTTTACGTGTTTGATCTTCTAATGCTTGTGTACGTTCAATTAAATCATTATTAAGACGATCCCAACGTTCTTTCAAATCGTTCAATTCATCTTTTACAACTTCTTTATCAATATCACAAGCCGATAGGAAAGTATCACCAAGTGAACGAGTATTTTCATATTCTCCAGATTTCTTCCAGACTTCATTACGGAATGCTTGAAGTTCTTTTAATTGTTTTTCAATATGTTTGCGTTGGAATGATGATGGTTGTAAAGTGTCAAGTTTATCTTCAGCTTGTCTTAACCATGGTAGGAAATTCTCTAAAGCTTTATAATATTTACGACAATGTTCTTTGCATGTTTGAAGACGTGTTTGTCTATCAACAGTTTCTTTACGTAATTTCTCCCATTGTTGTTGGATTTTATCTAAATCTCTCTGTAATGATCTCGAATCTGTTTTACTGCTTCTAGACAACAAATCACGACCTTTATTCAATAACATAATAACTTCATGTTCACGTGCTAAAACATCTCTATAAATCGGTTCATGATGGGCTAATTGTTGTTCTAAAACATCTCTAATAGCTGAAATTAATAATCGTTCAGATAATGATGATAATTCATCTGATAACCATCCTAATGTTTTAGCACATGAAGCTTCAAATTGTCGTCCATCACGTAATGAACCTTCTAATTCAGCTTTCTTATGATCTAATTTCTTCTGTAATGCATTATATTGTCGTCCAACTGAAGCTAATTTAGCTTGAATATCAGCTCGTGATGCTGGATCACTTAAAACATCACATAATTGTGCACCAGCTGTTTCTAAATCAGCCAATAATGGTCGTTGTCCTTCTAATTGTCGTTCTAAATTTTCAACTTTACGTAATTGTTCTTCTGGATCTTTATCTAATGGTAATTCATCAAGATTATCTGAGATTCCTTGTAAAGCATCACGTAATCTTGTTAATTGTGCATCAAATTCACGACTTGTATCAGCAGCTGCACCAAGAGAATCGGCACGTTCTTCAAGTTTACTTAATAAATCAGCCCAACGTTGTTGAATATTTGCCAGTTTATTATTGACTTTTTGACCGTCCGGTGATCGTGCATCAAGATATGAAAGAACTGAATCACCAACATCGATTAAATGTTGTAATTGTGGTTGTTGTGTACGGAATTCTTCACGTAAAACTTGTACTTGTTGAACTTGTGATTGTACCATTCTTGGATCACTTGATATCGGTCCTAATACAGTTAACATACGATCTTTTGCTGATAACCATGATGATAATGAATCATGTGTATCATGGAATTCTTTCATATCTTCCATAAATTTAATTCGATTCTTCAAATGATCACTTAAACTCTTCCAATGTGATACAACATCTTCTAATTCATCATTGAGATGATCACAACCGGCCGCTCCAGATTTACGTCGTAATAAATCTTTAACTTGACTCTTGGTTGAATCAAGTAATGATTGTTTCTCATACATTTCTTCTAAAACTTGTCGAATTTGTTTGTTAAGCTTATCAGCTTCATCTTTTGTACTTGGAACAGTATCTTTCGGTAATTGTCTCTGGACTTTATCTAAGAAAGCACTTAAAGTTTTCAAATTATCATGATGTTTCTTCAATTCATCACGTAATGAATCGATTTCTGATTGACGATCAGTTATTTTTACACCAAGTAACGAGTATCGATTATTAATTTCAGATAATTGTTGTTGTACTGGTGATAGTTCTTCCAAATGGAAACCATCTTGACTGGATCGTCTGGATGAAAATCCACTGGAACCTCCTGGTGATAGTGGACTGAGACCTTTAGTCGGTGATGGTGAACGACCATCTTGAGAAGAACGACGGACTAAATTAAAAATAAGTAATTTGTTTGTAAAATATCTATACTTACGTGATGAAGTTGGACGTTTTGTTGGACTATAAGCTTGTCCACGACGACGTGATGGAGAATCTGGACGTTCACCACGTATCAAACTATCATAAGCTGTACCAATATCATTGATTTTATCAATTGTTGAAGCATAATCTTTATATTCCTTTGTGATTGGTTTTAATTCTTCATTTTGTTTCTTTAATATATCAATATCAACAGCAACAATTTCAAGACGTGAAATCTTTACTTCAAATCGGTTCAACCAATCATTAACTTGTTCACGTAGACTTTCATAAGCATTTAATTGTTCAAAACGTTGTTTTGATAATCGTTGTTTTTCATCAAGTAAATTATTCAATTCGCGCCATTGATTTTCCATTGATTTAATACGATCTCTAACATTAGCGGTATCAGTAACATCACGTTTATTTACCAGATCTTTACCACAACGGATACAATCATCGAATAAACTACGTTTATCATCACGATTAGCAGCAATCTCTTTCATACGCATTGAATATTCTTCAATTGATAATTTGGCAAATTCTCTTGATTCAATTATTTCAATAATACCAGCATACCATTGTTCGAATTGTGAAGCTTGACTTAAGAAGATTGTTAAGTTCTTATTGATATCTTCTAAGAATTCACCACGTTTCTGGACACGATCGAATAATTTCTCAAAACGAACTTTAACATCATTTAATTTTGTTTCAATTTTTTTAGCAACACGTGCATTACTTGATGAAGCAATTAATTCACTTGCTGATAAATAAACTGAATCTATAGATGAGACATGTGTATCGATTTCAGATTGGAAGACACGATGTTCACGTAATTGTTCATCTAAACGTTCTTTAATTAATGATGCTGGTCGTTGAAGATTTTTAAATTGACTTTCTGCTGAATTTAACCAATTAATTATACTATCAAGAGCATCTTGAACACCTTGTGATTGTATCAGAGCTGTTTCTAATTCTTGACAACGATCACCTAATGCATTACATAATTGTATGTATTTTTGTTCCAATTCTCGAACTGGTTGTTCTAAACGTGCCATTTCTGGTTGAGAGATTTGGCCTTGCAATGATCGCAAAAGAGCATCCGTAGCCTTTAATTAAAAAAAAGAAAAAGACTAAAAAAAGTCTCTAAAAACAAGAAATTACTCACCTGTTTAGCATTATCAATAAGTCGTCCATTTGCTACAAATTCATTATTAAGTGCTTTAGCTTTTTGGAGTTGTTCTTCAACTGCTTTTGGATCACCACCGATTGGTTCATTGAGTATTTTATTAGCTCTAGGTTCAGCTTCACGGAGCCATTGACGAGCTTTATCAAGAGCATCATTATATTCACGTTGACGACCACCAACACCTGATAGACGATCTGATAGATTATTGGCACGATTGTACAAATCACGATATTGTTGTGTAGCTAATGAAACTTTGCCACGAACTTGAGAATCTTGTGAAGCAATCGGTTCAATATGTGGCAATCTTGATGGTAATGAAGTCCGGAATTCATTCAAAACATTCAAGTATTCCTATAAAAGTTTTTTATTAATTTCATTGCAAAATTTTTGACTAAACTAAAAGTACCTTTCCTTCATCAACGAATTTCTGTGCTGACATTGTGATAAACCTTAAATCAGCTTGATGGGCAATCACATCACTGACGAATTCTTTTGTACTAACAGTACTAGAATCCAATCGTTGTAAATCACTTAAAGCTCTCTCTTTATCTTCAAGTATACTACGTGCTTTTGTTAACCAATCAAAGAATATATTTAATTCACCATCAAGTTTTGATAATTCATCTTTAGCAGCTAATAAACGTTTCAATAAACGTTCAGTACGATCAACAGCTCGATCATAACGTGTTTTTAAATTACGTCCACTCTTTTCAAGTGCTGATACTTCACTCTTAGATAATACATCACCACCAGTTAATACTAATTGTCGTACTTGATCACCAACATGTACAACTTGACTAGTATGTTGATCTAAATCATCACGTATTTGTTTCATTGTATTGATTTGATTACGTAGTGCTTCTTCAGTTTCATTGATAACATCTTGTGATGCAATACGATCTTCAATTTCACCAATCCATTGAAGCAGTTTCGATAATGTTTCATCGCAAAGTTTATATTTCTCTTCGACAGCTTGCTGTAATTGATTTCAAAATTAAAATAAAGCCCCCAGAGATAAAGATATAACTTGTGAATAACACTAACAAACTCATGATTTTTGGAGAGGAATGCATGATATTGACTTTTTGAAAAAAAAAAACAGTAACAAAACTGAGCAAGCTAAAGGTCCCTAAACCTAACACACATGCATTCAAGCGCACACACAAATAAAAATGGGGGGTTAGTGTAAAAAAAAACAAGAAAAACATGATGTGTTACCTATTATGAATAAAACAAAACCTGAAAAACAAACTTAAAAAAATTTAAAAAAACACAAAAATTTTGTTTGGTTCTTATCACTAATTACAATTTTCAAAAATATCACAAAAAAACTATAAATTAACAGTTACTGTTATTTGTTTTAATTAATTTTAATTGGTTTTAATTTATTTTGATTTAATTTTTTTGTTTAATTATTATTACTATACATCTTTGTAATTATTACAATTTTGTTAATTTATTTAATTAAAAATTGATACCAGTCGATATGATGATGGAAAAGTAGTTGTCTTTTATTATAGCAGACAGTTTTTAAAATTCCACTAACAAAGAAAATGAAAAACAAGCAATGATATATGTAGTGGAACATCAAAAACTGTCATAATTTTTGTAAGCATTTTGTTGTAAGCCACATTCCACAATAATTTTTATTATGGTTATTTGTGCATTTGGCTGTCTTATATGCCATTCTATGCATTTATGTAGTAGGACCACCACACAATTATGTAAAGCTCCCAGGGCTTCAAGCTGTAAAAAATTATTACGTAAGTTTTTTTAAGAAAAATTATTAATTTTCAATTCGATTTCTTTTATTTCTTTATTTATTTCTTCATTTAAAAAACAAATAAAACTTTGAAATAATAATAATAATAATAATAATAATAATAATAATAATAATTATCCACTTCAAACGTTATATTGTGTTACTTTGATGCTTTTTATGATATGATTTAAGTGTTTGAAAATTAGCATTCAAAATGGATAATTGTGTGTTTTATGAATGATTTTTGGTTGTTTTTTGAAGCATGAAT
>JAZBHA010000357.1:5706-44440 GCA_037464855.1 Iselma pallidipennis | reverse complement strand
TGAAATTCTATCCAGTTTTTCTCTATAATAATAATAAATAACAATTGGAAAAATGCCACTTACCCTTTGTTCAGCTGGTAGAATCAAACCCTTTTCATGAGCTTTAATAAAATCAAGACTATTTCCATCTGTGTCGTGGATCCTACCATTAACACCATCAACAATATTTGTATCAATTGCAGTTAATAATGGCACAACAGCTTCTTTCTGATAATCTTTTACAACAGTACTTGTTGGATCAACAAGATTTTGATCAATTGCATCTATTAAATTCAAATGCTTATTGGTACCACCAAATGGATATGTTATTGTACCAGAAGTTGGATTATATAGACCGTAAATGATTGTTTCAATCAATGTAAAACTTCTAGCTGGTGTTATTAATAAACCTTTATCAATAGCTGTTGGTAATGTATACATTTTCGATGTTATTGTATCTAATATATTGCCTTTATCAGCATCGATAAGACCTCTCCTAAAGCCTTCAGGAAGTTTTATTAATTTCTTTTTATTACCATCTTTTATTAATGCTGTATCAGGATCGATAAAACCGAATGTTATTGAATCTTTTAATGATAGAATTTGATTGGATTGTGGATCAGTAAATTTACCAGTTGTCATATCTAACTGTTTTAATTCAATAGCTTGAATAAATGACAAAGGTTCTTGTAGATATAATACGATATTTTGATCATAAATTACAATACGTGAACTAACCGGTTCTTTTTGTGGATCAAAAACAACAATTTTATTAACATCAAGATATTTATCATTGATTGCATCTTCAATAGTTTGAAATTTAGCATTTTTATTAGTTTTCGTTACAGCAACTTTAGGATCTAATAATTTGAATTTAATCGCCTCCTCTAATCGGTATTCACGTGACGGTTTTGAAGATTTTACCGGATCTATCACAGATTTTTGTATCAATTCATCACCTAATGGTTTATCTAATGTTACTAAAAGACCACGTTCTAGAGCAACATCAAAATTATATGTTTGTTTCGATTTCGAATCGAGTACCCGACCTTTTTCAACATCAATCCGACCGTCTTGTATAGCTAATGGTAATGATTTTAATGTATTATTGATTGTATCTTTTAAAGCTGTTGTAGCTGGATCTAATAAATTATTACGTAAAGCTTGTGTTAAATCATAGAATTCATTATTCAATGGATCAGCAAATTTACCAGAATCAGGACGATAGAAACCGTTTTTAATTGCTTCTTCTACAGTTAATGGACGACGTATTGTTACAATTAAACCTTTACGTTTAGCTTCATCTAATGTTATTGTTGTACCTTGTGGTAGAATGAAAATACCTAATTCATCATCAATTAATTTGATTTCAATAGCTTCAATTAAATAAATATATTTATTTTGTTTACTATTTTTAACTAAAGATATTACCGGATTTATTAATTCATTATTACATGATTCTTTTAATGTAAATTTACGACCACTAGATGGATGAATAAATAAACCTTCATCCGATTGATAGAAACCTAATTCTAAAGCTTCATATAAACCGAAATTTGCTGTTTCTATATCAATAATTAAACCACGATTTAATGCTTCAGTTAATTTAATAATTTCATCTGTATGTGGTACTTTAAATGTACCATTTCTTTTATCAATTATACCTAAACGACAAGTATCTGTTAGATTATATAGTTTTGAGTGTTTTTTATCAAAATAACATGGTAATAATGGATTAATAATAAATTTCCGTATTGCTTCATGTAATGTAATTTTCCGGTCAGTATTTGGATCAACAATTTTACCAGTTAATTCATCATAAAGACCTTGATGGATTGTTCTTTGTAATGAAACTGCTGCTTTATTATCAACTAATATACCTAGATCAAATGCTCGTTGTAATGTTACCTCATATGGTTCACCTTTTGAAAAATCTTTAACATTCGCGGTATTACCGTCAACATAATTATTATGTATCGCATCGATTAATGGTATTTTCCTCCATACACCTACACGTGTATCTTTAACACTAACCGATTCAGCATCAATTAAATTAATTTCAATTGCTTCAATCAATGTTAAATATTGTCCAGTTTGTGGATCTAAGAATAATTGTGAATCTTCATCATATAAACCTTTTGTTATTGTTTCACTTAATGGTATCGGTGGACGTACTTCAACTAATAAACCACGTTCAAATGCTTCATTAAAATCAACCGGTTCATTTCTCGTATTTATCAATACACCTTCATTTGTATCAATGTAACCCTCAACAATAGCTTGTTCAAATGTAACTAATTCTTCATCAATTGTTACTAATGTTGATGATGTATCAACATAACCGCGATTGATAGCACTAGCTGTTTTTAAACGTTCTTTACTTTTTGGATTTATAAATTTACCAGTAGCTGGATCATAGAAACCTTTAAATACAGCTTCTGGTAATGTAATTTGACTTTTATAAGGCACAATTAAACCACGATCTTGTGCATCATATAAATTCATATCTTGTGTTGTCACGGGATCATAAGCTTGTCCTTTTATTGGATCTATAATACGTAATTTGATAGCATCATTTAATGTAATTATATCACCAGAACGTGGATCTTTTACTGTTAATACATTCGGATTAACAATACCACCTTCAATTGCTTCAACTAATGTTACATTCATATTATTAACAGTAAATTGTCCAGTTTTTGGTTCGTAAACTTTTTGTGCTAATGTTTCTTGTAATGACCATGGTAATACTGTACTTAATATATATCCTTTTAAATATGCTTGATCTAATGTTAATAATGGTTCAGTTAATAGACCTTTTTCAGGATCAATAAGTTTCATTTGTATAGCTTCATTTAATTCAATAATTCTACCACGTCGATTATCTTTAATACGTGTTGTAACTGGATCAACTAATTTATATTCGATTGCTTGTTGTAATGTTATCTCTTCACCAGTTATTGGATTTAAAATACGTCCATCACGTGGTGAATAATAATTAGCAATTAATGCTTGTAATAGATTTAAAACAACTGGTTTACTACGAATCATTTTCAATTCTAATGCTTTATTTAATGGTAATAATTGACCAGATTTTGTATCTTTTAATTTATCCCCGTCTAATAAATTACTCTTAATACCCATATCGAGTGGTATAAACTTATTCTTCTTATTATCTTTAACTTCACTAATTTTATCATCAATAATTTGCCGTTTTATCGCTTCTTTAACAGTAATTGGTTGTTTAGTAATAGGATCAGTAATTTTAGCGATTTGAGGTTGATATAGATCTTTACAAATAACCGCTTCTAATGATATTGGACGTGGAATACCACGAACAAAACCGCCAAGAAATGCTTCTGGAAATGTCATCGATTTTTGTGTTGCCGTATTAAATACTAAACCCCTTTGTGGATCAACGATTTGTTTATCAACAGCTTCATAATACGGTAATAATTGCATAGTTTTCTCATCACGTATTGTTACCGATTTGGGATCAACAATATTTGTTGTTAATGCTTTAATTAATGGTAATCTTTCATTATCTTTTATTTTAACTTCAATCGTTACAGGATCGAAATTTTCAGTATTCACGATCTCTTCTAATGTTATTGGTTGATATTTTTCTTTAGGTTTATCATTAATATGTATGATCCAACGCAATTTTACCGCTTCAAAGAATGGTACTCGTTTACCAGTTTTAGGATCTACCATATACCCAGTATTTTTATCAATTAAAAATCGATTTAAAGCTTCATCTAAACTAATATAAGTTGGTGGTTTTTTGGTTAAATCTTTAACTAAAATCGTTTTCGGATTAAATACTTGTAAACCGTAAATGAATTCTTCAAATGTTATATGTTGACCGGTATTTGGATCAATAAACATACGCATTTTTAAATCATAATAACCTAGTTCAGCTAATTTTTGTGGTGTTACGTCTTTTGAAATAATTAAAATATAAATTTGTGGTTGATCGATCAAAACAACCAGATTTTTATTAATAATTTGTACGATATCTGTAGGTGAGATTTGATTTGATTCTAAACCATCTTGAATGGTATACGGCAATTCCGAATCACGATAAAGTATTCTACAAACTTTTGGTGAGATTTTCTTCTGAACTATAGCATCACCTATTGGCATTTCTTCTCTCTCTGGAATTACTTCAATCTCTTCAACAACATCTTGAACAACAGATTTCTTCGTTTTAACTTCTTCCTCCAATTGTTTTTTCTCAATAGTAACTTTTTCAATAATTTTCTTCTTCGGTTCTTCTTTTTCGGTTGCTGCTTTTTTCTCTTGATGTTCAGCAATTTTATCTTTAACAGCTTTAACAGCAGCTGCTCCAGCTATTACGGGTGCAGCAACTGGTAATGCTAATCCACCAAGAACAGCAATTAAACCTTTCTTTGTTGCTTCTTTAAAATCAATACTTTTACCAGTTTTTTCATCTTTTACTTTACCAGTTTTTGGATCAATCAAACCTTTTTCAACAGCTTGTTCAACAGTTACTGGTTTTTGTGATGTAACATCATAAACAACTGAATTTGGATCGATTATTTCTTTTTTAACAGCTTCAACAAATGTTAATTTCTGTTTAGGATCATTAGGATTTTGGAATTGATTGGTACTCTCATCATAAATTGTTTCAAATGCTTCAGCAATATTCATTTCACTAGTTTTTATAACTGATTCTTGTGTTTCTATTTTAACTGGTGTTGCTGATAATTTACCTTCTTCAATTGCTTCTTGGATTTTAAGTTTTTCGCCAGAATTTGGATCAGTAAATGTACCAGCCGTCATATCAACTAAGCCACGATTCAATGCATCCGAAAATGACATTTTGATATCTTTTAATGTTGTTGTATTTTTCGTTTCATTTTCTCCAATTATTATACCTTGTTTCTTGGCTTCTTCAATCGGAATAATTTGTCCTGTTTTTACATTTTGAACTTCATTAGCATTTAAAAGAATATAACCAGAAAGTAATTCAATAGTTCTGGTAGTAACAGTATGAATAGTATTTACTGTTTCAGTGACAGTAGTAATAGGTTGTGAAGTATCAAAAATAATATTCGTAGGTTCTTTAATGATTAATAAACCTTTCTCAACAGCTTCAGATACAGGAACAATTTCTCCACTATTTGGATCTTTAAATGTACTCGTATCTGGATCAATCAATTTCGATTCTAAAGCATCTTCAACTTTAATACTTTCAGGTCTTACAGGGAATGGTAAACTCATAATAAAATCACTTTCAATTGCCTCTTTCACAGGTATTCGTTCTTTTGTTATAGGATGTATAATTTCTTTCTTATCAGGATCGATAAGACCACGTCTTAATGCTACAGGGAATGTCATACCAGCTGGTGGTAGATTTTCAGGACCTCCAGGTACTATATCATCAAAAATGTTCTCTTTTACAGCCACTTGTAAATCAACAACACAACCTTTATCTACTAAATTAACTTTAGATTTTTCATCATCAACATAACCAGTTTCTATAGCTTGTTCTAATGTAACTTTATTACCAGATTGTGTTAATGTACTTAATGGATCAACAATATCACAGACAATTGCTTCACTAATACTTAAATGAGCACCAGTTTCTGGATGGACGACTTTTTCACTATCTGGATCAATAAGGCCTTGTTTTATTAATTCCGGAATTGATAAACTACGATTTAATGGTACTAATATTTCATTTGTACCATCTGGATCAAGAATTCCACGTGTAATTGCTTCATTAATTGTTAATAGATCACCACGTTGTGGATCAATAATTTTACCTTGATCACCATCAACTTTTTTAGAATCTAAAGCTTCTTGAAGTGTTATAGTTTCACCTTCTGGTGTTGTAAATGTTTCTTTTTTATCTAAAATTTTTGCCGTATCTGAATCTATAATTCCCTTTTCTACTGCATCTTTAGGTTTCACCATTTTTCTACGTAATTTCTGTAAAACAACTCGTTTAGCTTCACGTTCTGGACTTAATGATTGAGCACGACCGATTTTAACTTTATAAGTTGGCTCTATAGTAATTCTAGCTCTAGTCTTTTCAGCTTCTGAAGGATAATCACTCTCATCAGGAATAATAACAGTGGGACGCCTAGGTTTTGGTTTTGGTCTTTCAGGAATTTCTTCTACTTTTTGTTGTATTTGCGATGGTGGTTCGCCTTGTGTTTTAGCTTCATCGATAAATGCTTGTGTCGCTAATTTATCGTGAGTGTTTTGATCGATTAAACCACGCTGTACAGCAACTTCTGATGGGATTTTTTCGCCTGTATTCGGATCAACAATAAACGCTTGTTTAATGATTTTAATAATACTTTGAGAAGCGACAATTGGAGCACCGACTACTGTTAAAATACCGAATTTTGCAGCATCAGTTAATGTAATTTTGCGTCCGGCTGTATCAATATATTGTCCACTATTTGGATCAATAACATTTCTATGAACCGCTTCGTTAATATTGATATGTTCACCCGTTTGTGGATCTTTGATTGTAACTAAATCTGATGGAATTTTATTGTCTTGTACAGCTTGTAGAATATTTGTTGTTTGACTTGTTTCAGGAAAAACAACAATTGCACTTGATGGATCATAAATAATACCAGGTTGTACTTGGATTGGTTGTTGGGTAGGATCAGAAATTTTAACTTCTGTGTATTTTGGTGGATTTTCGTCTAAAATATTTGCAACTTCAACTTTAGCAGGCTTATTTTCATATGTTGTTATTTGTAATAGTCGCTGATTCGTCGATTCGACTATGAAATTTTCTAATATTATTAAATTACGATCAATTGCCTCTTTCATTGTTATCTTCTTATCACCTAAATTATAATGACCGGTTGAATCTAAAATCTTTTTATCTAAACTTTTCGCCAAACTAATTTTACGTTGTGTTGTTGGATCAACAACAATAGCCGATGTTGGATTGATTAATTTTAAACAAATACATTCTTCAAAACTAGTTAAACGATCTGTACCTGGTATTATAAATAAACCGTTAATTGGATCGAAAAGATGTTGGTTAATAGCATCAGCTAATAACCAACCATCTATTGGTAATTCATAAACTTGTCGCTCTAAGGCACTTTGTTTTTCATTATGAATAAATTCATGATCGATTTTCTTTATAGGACTATGTTTTTTACTAACAATTGTAATAACGGTAGAAGTTTTCGGTAATGTACCCGTATTGATAATAACTTTATCGGAACTTTCAGTATCTGGTGCTAATTTACCATCACTTATAGCTTGTACAATAGGAATGATTTGATTCGTATCCGGATCAATAAATGTTTGATTTTCATTATCAATTAAACCTAAACGTAAAGCTTCTGTATATGTAACTTGTGTTTGTTTTATATCTTTTTTACTGACTGTAACATAACGTTGTACTAATGTACGTGTAATTTTTGTTGAAACATTTAAATTTAATAAACTATTTAACATAGCAGCACCTTCTGGTGTTATTAAATGTTGTGCTATAGCTTCATTTAAATAAACAATTTTATTTTTACTAATATCAATTAAATTACCGGTTTTTGGATCAATATAACTACGGAATACTGCTTCTAATACATTTAATTCTTTCTGATTTTCAAAAATACCAATTTTACGTGCTAACATTTCATAAACTTCTGGTTTTACTTCACCAGTTTGTACCGCTTCCACGAATGGCATTAATTTACCAGATTTTAAACTCGTTACTAAACTACCATTATATTTTTGACTAATATAACCTTTTGCATTGGCTGCATTGAAACTAATATGATCAGATTTATCCGGCGGTTGGAAACCGTCAACATCAAAAATTGATTTTTTTACAACCGAAATTATATAACCACGACTAACAGCATCTTGTATTGAAAGTATCTCACCGGTAACTGAATTATGGAATTTCGAATCAGGTAAAATAATACCTTCTTTAAGAGCATCACCAAGTGTTAATAAATCATTAGTACGAAAATCTAAAATTGATTTGATCGAATCCACATCTAAAACGCCACGAGAAACAGCTTCTAAAATTGTTAATTTTGTTTGATGTAATGGTGATAAGATTTTACCATCATCATCCATTAAATTATCATCAACGACTTCTTTAAGTGTTTTCGGTTTAACAATTAATTGTCGACGTTTAGCTTCAAGAAATGATAGTTTTTCATGTATAAAAACATATTTACCTAATTTCGGATTAATTAAACCACGATCTAATGCTTGTAATACCGTTATTTTGTTATCAGTTTTCGGGTCAACAATTTCACGTATATCACCGTCAATAACATTAGTTTTAACCGCTGCATCTATTTGATATTTATTTCCTGAATTTCTATCAACAATCCAACCAGTTCTATCATCAATCAATGATTGATTGATAGCATCAGATAATGATACAGCACCTGTTTGTAATTTAACTTCCGTATGCTGTAAGAGATAGCCACGTTTATATGCTTCCCGTATATCAATCATTTCACCAGTATCTAGTTTATATGTACCGGTATTAACATCGACTTTTCCATCATCAATCGCTTCATTTATTGTTGATGAATTCATTACCTTTACACGTTTTTCAGATGGATCAATAAAACCATGTTCAGCTTCATAAATCTCTCTTTGTATCGCTTCTAATAAAGTTAATTCATGACCATTCTCTTCTATACCACAAGGACTAAATAATTTTTCAGCAATTTTTTCATCTATAATACCACTCCGTACAGCTTCATCGATTGTTATTTGTTGACCATCAGGTGTTGCAATAATTTTACCAGTACGTACATCTAAAATACGGGAAGCTATGGCATCACGTATTGTTAATACTTCACCAGTATATGGATTAACAATTCCTGGTATATCTGGTATATTTTCAGTACCAATACCTTCATTTACTTTATGTATACGTTTTAATGATTTGATTTCAGTAAATTGCATTGTTTGACCCCAATTTTGGGGTTCCTGTATTATTTGTGTTTTTGTTGTATATTTATCGGGTGGACGACCATTCTGTATATTACGCGAATTCTCATCGGTACGTTTTATTTGATCACCACTATCTGTTATTGTTATTGTTGTGCCGTTTTCATTTCGATTCGATTTTGTTTGTACATACCTAATTATCATTATATTACGATTATTTTATTTAATTATCAATGTTAAATAGGGGGAAAAAGTGATAAAGACTTACTGTTTACTGTAGTGGGTAGTTGTAGTATATGATGATGTTAATTCACTAGCACTACTCATATGGAATTCAGATCGGAAAGTACGGAATGGTGGTGGTTGCATTTGTTCAACCAGTCGCTGAAAATCAAAAATTAGATTCAATTTGATATCAAAAATAAAGTGAAATATTAAATGTAAGTCATACAGGAAAGTAGGTAAATGTTTACAAAGTTCATAAAATAGATCGAATCACATTGTATTTCATATGCATTTGATTACGTGTGTTAAAAGACCTGTGCAAGAGTAATCATGAATATTCAACAAAAACTTTATGCAGGGGCCTTGTACGTTTAACGTCCCTAAAGATTGTATAGTCAACAGAAAAATATTGTGAATATCAGCTTATTGACTTTTAAAAGTTAAATTACTTTATGGCTGGACCCAACAATAGTGTGTCCCCGTCCCTTTTCTAAAATTACCTGCACTTCGGGACACATTTCTCTCTCTCTGTGCATCTGTTTGAGATTGTAAATCAAAATTGTTTATTGTTGCTTAGGTAGTAGGCACATTCTATTGTTGGGTCCAGCCATAAAGTAATTTAACTTTTAAAAGTCAATAAGCTGATATTCACAATATTTTTCCGTTGACTATACATTGCTTTGGCAATATTACTGTTGACGCTAATGTTCGCAGTAAATCTACTTCAGAAAAACACTAACAATAAGTATTAACGAATCAAACTAAACATATCCTTATTAATATTAACAGCGGTGGATTTAGCCTTCAAGGGGCCCGAAGCGTTACAGATTTTTGGGGTCCCATTGATAATAATACGAGGAACACAAAAGTAAGTGCTAGAGTTGATTCTTGGATTTTTAATTGTTTACTTTTTCAAGAAGGTCCAGAACAATATGCCAAATATAAATATTTATTGTCATGTGGGGGCCCGTTGTGTTACGGGGCCTGAAGCGGCCGCCTCCACCGGCTGTGCGTGAATATTAATAAAATAAATTGGGCCAGTATACTACATTCGAAAACATATTAAAACAATAATTACAATACTTATTTCTCATACAATTACTGTGTGAATAATAAAGGTTAAAATAAATAATTTATTACATCGCCCACAAACTGTTCACCTTGTTAGCCGTGTAACATTGGAAATCAATGCCAATTTTGTAATTATGAAAAATTTCTAATTTATATTCAAGAAAGAGATAAAATTTAAGTAAATCTAATAAAATCACGAGAAACTCTCATATTTTCGTTTCATAAATAAATGTGGAAAGTACCACTCTGTTCATTATATCGATCTATAAATGTTTCTCAATTTATATTACAGACGAGACGAGACGCCACAATACCGCCGGCGGAATCAATATACTGCGGGTGTTGTCCTAGGTTAAGAACTTTCAGAAATTTCAGCTGTCCAGGAAAAAATCAAAAATATTTCACTACAAAAATGTCAATAAATAGAATAAGTGTATGGTGAAAATTCCGATCTACAGGAAAAACCGGGAAACATAAAAAAATCCGCGCCCTCAATATAAAAATATGTCAACAGGCTTATCATTCCTTTAGATTAGATAATACAATTACACACAAGATCACTTTTATTATTAAACTTTTAGTTTGTATTTGTGTTAATATTTTTGAAAGAAAAAAAATACACGCGTGTCGACTATACACATCCGGTCATTTTGACAAAATTAAATAAAAATACACATTTCAAAAAATATAAAACAAAAACGTATCAAAATACTGGATTGTATCCAAATGAAAACGTGGCCAATTGTAGAATTCACGTAATAATTATAAACATACAACAATGACAAAATGTTAATTATTGAAGCAAAATTGTTTAACATATTATTTTGTTTATGTCGTTTGCTTAGTTATCATCAATAAAGGGGTAATTTTGGAATTTTTTAATGTTTTACACAAAAACTATAGAATTACCTCCCAAGGAATGGTGCCCAATTCAAATTGAAAATCATATTCATCACTCATTTTATACTAATTTTCTTAAAATTGTTGTTTTTTTTTTCAAAAAATTTAACGCGCGCTCAGTCACATATACACGAAAAATCACAGTAAATTTCGGAGTTTTTCCGGAAATATTAAATTTTTTTCTTAAATAAATGTTAATCAGTCAAACTAAACTATGGGTATAAAGCGAAAAAATATAGATTGTTTATAATACTAGTTTTTTAAAAATTTAAATTCCTATGGAACATACAACCGGTGCGATTCGCGATGTTGTACTAAAAGCGGAAAAAATACAGTAAACTTACGCGATTGTCGTGACGAAAATAAACGGAATTCAACGATAATTTTCAACCTTGACAAGGCTTTTCGAAAAGTTATTAATTAATAAAAAGAAAAAGTATATTGTTAACATCATAGTTGATGGTTAACATGTTATTTTTAGGATTGATGCTATAATTTGGACAAATTTTGAATTAAAACACAGACTACTGTCCTATATCGTTTTAAGATAGAATTTCGCGAAATTTCCAATGATCAATGAATAATTTATAGATCAACTTCTTTTTTTGAAAGATGATTTAAAATTTATCATCTTCTGTTTGTTGTTAGTTACTACATATGTCATCTATGACATCATACTTCTTGTTAATCTTCAAATAGATAAAAATACTTTACGATGGTAGTAATCATTGATTTCACAAACCACACCAACCAACCACAAAGGTAGGTGGTTGTTGTTGAAATTATGTGGGCTTCAAAATAATTCTTGAATATGTTTGTCTAGTTTCCATATAAAGAAATCTATGTAGGTGATTTGAAAATCACTAATCAACACAACAAATGCATTGAAAAAATAAAATTATACAACAATCCTTTGAAAAATCATTCTAATTTATTGCGATTTTTTATAGGGAAAGCGCCACCACCAATTGGAATCAATTAAAACAATTACAAGAACTCGTTTTAATTTTTTTTATAATGATAGTTTATGTGTATTAAACATGTTTTTCAAATAATATACATATATGACTTGATATTTATTTTTAAAACTTATGTCACCTGTTTTGTGGTCACATACTGAATAGAAAAATTGCCCAATTGGTGGTAACAACAACATTTAACGACTTCTTATTGTAATTTAGTCTAAATTTAAAAAAAAATAATTGGTCAAGGACTAAGTTGTAAGGTCAATATTTTTCAATAAATAAATAAATAAATAAAAAATTTAGCAAATAAATTAACAAAAATATCAAGGCGGACTTGAAGATTTTTATCAAAAAAACCTGCATCTATCCCAACGGAAATAGTCAAGGTTTTAGTCATTTTTTTTCGTATTTTTTTGATAAAATCATCAATTAAAATGTTTGCCCGAATTATCCAACTGTGAAATTTGCATGGAGATTATTCACAAACATTAATAAAAACAGACTTACCAAAGTAACTATGTCTCCTGGACATTTAGCAGCAATCTCTTGTAATCGTCCATATAAAACATCCAATAAATATTGATATCTAGCGTTAAATTCATCCAATTCTTTTGCAACAATATCAGCACCCGATGGTGAATTATCACGATTGGCACGAAAAGCTGGATGTCCATCCAATGATGGTTGAGCTTCCAATAGGGCTTCACGATATTTCTGTAGTCCTTTGCTCCATATCTAATGTTAAATTGTTAGAATGTTAGGGGTCAATTGTTAGTTTTCTAGTCCAGTGCTTATTGTTGTTTTATAAAAAAGGGGGTGTAAGTATTTATATTGTGTCCGGGGTGTAAATTTAGACATAATCACCAGAAATAGTGCAAAAATTTGTGCAAAAAACAACAATCTACTAGTGATTATGTCACAAAATATGTACAGTGATTTGGTGAAATTGTGCACAAAAATTATCCATCAATCCACTGTACAGAATTGAATAATTTATTTTGAATATTTAAAACACTTAAACATCAAAAAAAATTAAAGATTAAAAGATTATAGAAAGACTTTTTAAGAGGAAATAAAGCCAAGAAAGTTTGAATTGCAATATTATTACAGTGGAAATTATAGAAAATTATGGGAAAAACCCCGAAAAAGCTACCACCTACAGGATTGTAGAAGACTATTTTCAAGTTTTATCTAACAATAAAATATAAATAAGGAATTACATTCATTCAATCAACATTCACACACAATTTCTCCTATTTTAATCCTAAATTGGAATCTTAATCGTAATCCCTAACAGGTCTTCCAAAATTTTCAAGAGTCTTTTACTATTTAACATAGTAATTTTTACCTTGCCCTCACGAATGAATTTTCCACCGTTAATATTGACTTGTTCAATAATTGGCGCACGTTCCTGGACACTATTTAGAAGATTCTGTGAATCAGATAGAATTAATTAAATATATTAGTTTAGATTTTGATAGAAATTACTCTGGTAGTTTCAAGATGTTCTTTAGCTCGATCTTTAATCGGTTGTAAGTTCTCCAATTTTCCATATTGTTCATTCAACCAAGCATCCTCATTCTCTTTAGGTTTATGATAATTCTTCAACATATTATAAGCCTGTTCACAACCACGTAAACGATCAGCTAATTGTGCACAAACATTACTCCAACGACTATTCAATTTCTGTATATCTTTATCCATTCGTTCAATATCATTATGTTGTCCACGATGATTTGGACGTGATTTCTCTGTTAAACGTCTTGTATTATCAAAATCATCATTCAATTGATCCATTGCTATTTGTTGTTGACCAACAGCTGATTGTAAACGTAATAAATCATCATGGATTGCTTCTAAACCTTTCTCATTATTTGGTAATTCTTTGAATAATGCCAATTTCGTTTCAAATTCTGATATAACTTGTTCAGCTTCATCCATACCATTCAATACAATTTCAATACATTTCAAACGTTCAGCATATAAATTACTGGTATTACACAAATATTTCCATTTATCTAAGACTTTTTCTAAATCTTTCTTGTGTTGTGGTGTTTTCAATGTGATACTTCTAAATGTATCTTTAGCTTGTTCAATTTCTGATTCGATATTCTGTAAACGTGCTTCAAATTCTTTATGTTCCAATACTAAATGTTGTAATGTATCAATATCACGTGGTAATGGTGCAGTTACACGTTTATTAATAATCTGTATTGCATCATCTAATGTTTGATTCAAATTGGTGATTTGATTATTAAAGATACGTGTTTGATTTTTACTTTCTTCTTCAGCTCGGGCACGACGTTCAAATTCATCAAATAAACGATTCACTTCATCCATTTCACGTCTTAAACGTCTTAATTGTGGATCAGATGGATCACCTTCAGCCATTAATTTATCAGCATCTTCATTTAATGCACGACGTATAGCATTACGTTGTTCAGCACCAATTGATATAAATTGTGGTAAATCCCATCCTTTAACAACTTTTATTGTTGCAAATATCATATTCTGTCTCATACGTAATTGTTTCTTTTGCCATAATGCCAATGAACGATCATATTGACGACGTAAACGATCAGCTGCATCTAATGCATCCTTATCAGGTGGTGGAAATACAAAACATACACCTGGTACTTGACATTCAACACCTTTCTCATTATGTACACGCCATTTTATACGGCCAGAATTGTCCATCAATGTACATTCTTTATTCTTCTCAACTACAAACTATAATAAAAACATAACAAAATTATTAATTTTTTCCTTAGATTATATTAAAATCAACTTACATTGTTTTGCTTGTAGTTACAAATTGCTGTAACTGTTAAAGGTCTTGTAACAGGTTGTCGGCGCTGTTTCAATGGAACAATATCTTGTGCTCGAGCACATAAAGCTTGTACTTGATCACCAAAAGCATTCAATTCATCTTTTAAATTCTGCATTCCTTGAAGTAATCGTTCACCAACATCTAAACTAAATTCACTTTGACTGAATTCGTTGTTCATAACTTCATCTTTTCTGTAGGCAGAAAAAATTATTAATATTTTGTAAATAAAATTGAAGACAATATTTACTCTTTCAACCATTCCTCAGCAGTTCCTATATCTTTAAAGAACAATTGATAATTTCTTGTATTCTGTAAATGGGTCTCTAAACAATGGGTAAGTTGTAACAACCAAGCCCATTGTGCTTGCATTGCAGCAATATGTGCTTCAATAGCTTTCGTAGCTGGATGATTTTGTAATATTAGAGATTCACCACGTTCTTGAACGGCACTGAATTGTATTTCGCGTTTTTCCAAATCACTCATTAGATGCTAAAAAAAATAAGAAGAAAAAAAATTGATAAAACCTTTGAAATCTCATACAAAAAATACCAAATTACGAAAAAATTACCTCGTCACCCACTCCGTAAACTAGCTGCTTTAAAAACGAAAATAAATTTAGAAAAAAAACAACCAATTTGTTAACAATATCACCTCGATTTAACGATTTTTCCCCCCAAGTCCTAATATTAATCAGTTCAATCGAGGGTTTACTGTACATTTCGGATACAAAAAAAATCCAGTTAGATGTGAACTGAAGCGTATAGAACCGTATCACAAACTTGTCATCAAATAACAATAAAAAAAAATAATATTACGAAACAAAACCGGACCGGACAACAAATTAATAATATTATTCTATGCAAACTATATTACGAACAAAAAAAATTACCTCATAGTATTTTTCAACGGAATGTACATTCATTTTCGTATCACTCCAGTCTCTAGTAACTTCAACTTCTTCTTTTTCATTCAACCATTGCAATTCATTTGTAGCTGATTGGATGAAATCTAATAATGTTTCTAGATCTGTCATACGATTTGTTGAAAACGTTAATAATTCAGCATAGATTTTCTGTAATTGCCCTAAATGTTGATTATAGAGAACTAATTCTTCACCATTGAAATATTGACGAGCTTTAACACATGTTTCAACTTTTGAATGGAATTGATCGATTTGTTTATGTTCACGTTGATGGAATTCACGTTCAGTTTGGACTGACTGCAGATCATTGCCATAATCAGCTTTCTTTAATTGTTTCTATAGGATTTTTAACAATTATTATAGTTTTTTTTTATATAAAATAGAGAATAACTTACCAATTTGTTTTTGCACCATTCAATATGTTCCTGGAGCGATCGGAAATGTGGATTTGTATCAACATTACGTGTCTCTTGAACGGTACGTATATGTTTTGTTACCGTACGTTCTTCAACCGGAAAACTCAAATTTGCCAAAGGTCCAACAATTTTATTATGTAATAAATGTCGTACATGTACCCATTTTTCATGTAATTTAATAACACGTTTATCCAATTCATTAGCTTGTACATACCGTCCATTTCTTAATGTATAAACATCACTCTTTAATGATTGTATATTTTGTTCAGCAATTGATAATTCTTGATCTAATTGATCGGCAATCTTTTTCGCTTCTAATGGATGTAAACGATCAATACGTCTCGATTCAGTTTCAATTGTATGTTCAATATTATCAAGACTAGCATCGGTTTGTTTAATTTCACGATGTACTTTTTCAGCTAAACGTTGTAATTTTTCTAAACGTTTTATTTCTTCCAATATATGTCGATCACGTTCTTGATATGCCATCATTAAACGTTGCCAATTACGTTCAATATTATCAATATGTAATTCGGGTTCAATATCAATTTCACCAACTGTTTTAAAATATTTCTCTAAATCACGGAATAATTGATTTAAATGATTTTTATCACGTTGTCGAATTGGTACTTCATCGGTACGAAAACGTGAAGATTCAGCTGCTAGTTTTTTCATTTCAATTAATGTGGCTGGGAATGAACGATCTTGCATTAAACTGTATTTTTCACGCATCCATAAATGTAATGATGATGCCAATTCACGATATTCTTGGACACGTTGTTGGGCTGTTGAATCATATAATGGATGGATTGATGGTGGTTCAGGGAATACTTCATGTAATGATGATATATATGTAATAAGTGATTTCTCATCTGGTTCATGTGTGTCCACATCTGTAAATCATTAACAGAAAACCTATGATTTCTACCCGAAAACACGAAATTTTTTGAAAAGTATTTCAACAAAACTCGAAACTCTATTGAAAATCTCAAGGGTAAGAGCATTCAACTGTGGCTTGTTCTTGCAATTAAAAGAAGAAATTCATTGAACTTGCATTTCATTTTTATCTAAAAGACTCATAAAACACGCGCATGGTTTAATTTTCCGAATCAATTTCTTGCATATAAAAAATTACTGTCGCACAAAAATTGAACTGCTTTTTTATGCAATTCCACAACCTGACCGTTAACCGTTAAATTCACTGTCAGTACCCTATTAAAAAAAAAGTAACATTCCCAACCAGATCAAGATATATACAACAAATAACCAGCTTTCATAAAATAGAGATATCAAAAATTAATAACAGTATTTCAAGTTTTATATCTCAATCTATGAAATTAAATCTCATTTTATTATTATAATGACAATTTTTATAGCAACAGTTAAGCAATAATCCCAGATGTATGAATAAGAATTCCACATTTGTGTTTCTTTTTTCAAGTAAAAAAAAGTTTACCTTCAGGATCAAGTAAACGTGTAACACCATATTCACGTTCAGCAATATAGAAGGCTGTTTCCATACGTTCTCTAGCACGTTGTATACGTGCACCACGCCAATCTAATAAATCAGGACGATTACGATGTATAATAGCACTAAATGCTAAACCATCACGCCATGATTTTGTGAAATCTTGTACATGAACACCAGGATATTTATGTGTTGTACGTTTTGCCCAACGTAACAGATAATCCTTAGCTGAAACGTTTGATTCTTGACCAACCACTATATCAGATATCTGAAATTACAAACAATAATAACAATATAATAAAATAATAAAACCAGATATTTAAAATATTAATATCGTTTGTATAAATATTTGTTTGAAAGTAATACTATGACGGGTCAATTTTTTTAAACAGTAGCAATAGGAGGAGAGACAACAGGAAACGTTAGAAGCTATTATTGATTAACGAGAAATATTGACATTTTTCATGATTTATTCAGTTAAAATTAATTATACTGAAGATTGCTTGAAGCTACCTAGAGTCTTCCTTTATGACTTAACAGTAAATATGTAGTTTATTCAAAAATGATGTCACTTTTATTTTCGAATATTTTTTCAAGAAGACGAAAAATCTATTGTTCACTTTTTTTAAATAAAATTACTTGAACGAATTACTATAAATAATTACAGGAAATAAACACAAAATGGAGTAATTTACATTATATTATGGTTAAGGTCTTTAATTATAAATCGTTTTCTAATTTGTTGAATAAAGGAAATTAACAATTTTGCAAATTTTGCTTTGACAAAAACACCTAAATATAGCAGGAACTATTTAATCAGTAACGGATTGTTCTAATGACAACCTTTTTTGTTTTAAACAAGTTCATTCAACAATAAAATCGACATCTTTACAATTTTCATGATACAAACAAGACTTTCCAATTGTATACAAATTACATACAATGTTTGAATGAAATTTCAATAATTATCTATATAATTGTATGCATCAGACATACATATACACATAGAGTACAATTCCTTTGGAACGGTCTTAGTCGATAAACACGCGATTTAATTTTATTCGCAATTAAAGAATCAACGAACTCTTCGTCTAAATTAAACTTTACCAGTATGTATCATCAATAAAAAAACCACAAACAATAAGTCTCTATTTTAAAATCTAGTTTTGAAAAATAATCCAAATTTGGTTAAATAAATGGATAATGAAGGTTGACACTAACAATAAATAGAATGTCCTTTGTGTTCTCTCTATTTATGGTTTCTGTACAATAATAGTTCCTTTTTTTTAATTGTAGGATATGTTCACGAACTGCATTATACTAACAATTGTAAATTACCACTTAAAGATGATTTTCTTAATAAGAAAATTTATCTTGTTCAAGTAATATTAGCCACTCAAATACATTAAAGTTATTAAATGCAATTGGATGCAATTAAAATTGCATTTGTAGTTCATGAACTATGATTTGAACAAGACAATCAAGAAAACAAGAGAGTAACAATTCAATATACTTATGCATTACAATTGCTACGTTAAATCTGAATTATTGTAAGTGAATTAAATTTATATTTTGCGTGTTTTACGTGAATGAATCCCCTGTATTACATTAGTAACGTCATTGTAGTCTGTGCGATGAACGAAAACTAATTTCTTGTAAATAGGAAATTACTTGCAGAGATAAAAAAAAATTGTAAAAATAATTGTATTAACTGTTGAATGTTATTTTTGTCGATCGTTTAAACTATTTTCTTTTCTTTTTAAATTAACTCCATCATTGGAATAATAATTCAATTTCCTCTAGAACTGAAAACTAACAACACAACTGTACCTATAATATTTGAAAAATCCTAACAACTGTAAAGTGTAAATTACAGCATAGAGAGTAACACAAATTAATTAAATTAAAAATAATTAAGAGGAACGATATCTAAAATTTTCTACCTTTCTTTTAAAATTTGTACATTTGAGTGATTTGTTGTAGGTGGATAAAGTTCCCATTTTAATTGATCAATAAATTCCATTCGATTAACGGAACCTTTTAAAAAAGTATAGATATCTATATATAAGATAATCTTGTATAATCCTTTCAAAAAATCCTTGATATTGATAAATACAACTAGTTATATGTATAGAAAAAAAGACTGCAAGTTTACTAGGTCAAACCCTCGCGCTAACATTTCTAGCATAAATCAATAATAAATATACTTCATGACATTTTAGTTTTATATGTAAACCATTCACGCGTAGGTAAAATTATTATTGAAATTATCATTCCAAACCAAAAAAAAAATAATAATAATAATAAACTAGAAATTCTATTAAGGAGATGTCCTAAGTTTGATCTAAAGTGAAACTGGGCGAGGTGATCTGTGTCAATGTCAACAAATTGTTGTAAACAATCAACAATTATTATTCACATATATAACAGATGTTTTAAATTTAACTAATTTTATTCGAATTAATGGAAAAAATAACAAAAAAACAACTTTCCAACATTTGTTACGTTTTTCGCAAAATACCATTTACAAGTTATACCAATAAGGAATTGATATTTAAAAGTTGTGTTACAGGCGTTTTACTACTTTGCGCAATACCTAATAGAATTCCTTTTTGAATCCTTTCATTAGAAAATCTATAGGATGTTCCAATAGATATTGACGATCGATATGGCAGGACTATTAAATAAGTACATCTAACCTTGACTCTTTTCGGTTGTATAGCAATAGTTTCCGTTGATTTAACAATATCCTCTTTACTTTGTATAGTACGTTGTTGTGCACGTTTTGATAATTCCTCTGAACGGCTTTTTTCTTCACCACGCGTTAAAGTCGTTACTTTACGTACAATACGTGTTGTTATACGTTTTGAACCATCTTCACCACGTCGACTAGTTTTCGTTGATTCCAGTGAACTACCTAATACTTCTGTAGATAGACGTTTATTTGTATAAATTGCTTGGACATTATCAAATTCATTGGGGTTGGTAAAATGGGTAACAATCGGTGGACCAAGGATACGTTGTTGTGACTGTTGTTGTTGTAATTGTTGTTGTTTTGTGGTTGTAGATCTAGAGGATTCACCGGACGTTCCTTGTACAAATAAACGTTTCGATGTTGTCGATGAATGATTATCCTTTACGAAACGATACATTTTTTTTCACCACAAATTTCAACACATCACGTTTAATAAATATGTAAACAAGAGATAGATAACGCGAAAAAAATCCTGCGAAATTATACAAAATTTCAACTGTTTTAACACTACTTAATCAACGAAAAATCGAGGCAAAAAAGTGTCTCGAATTTTTCACACTTCGATTCTTATAACAACACTGAAAGTTTTCATTCAATTTTCTGATTATTATTTGTTGACATTATTATTTCGCAGGATAAACTGAATGCGCAGGAGGTAAGCAGGCAGGTGTATATGTTACGACAAGTGAGCGTCGGTGAATACTGACGACCAATATTAGCCTTGTTCAGTTGTTGTGTACGGGAGGCATTAACAATTGTGTAGGCTCTCCAGGGCCGTACGCAGGCGGCTATAGGAGCTCCCATTTACTTTTCCAAATGTATCAATTAATTATTATACATAAATTAGGCGATTTGTTTATCTATTAGTTCTATATTAAATCGGTACATACGGTAGCCTCGACTAAAGTAAATTTGTAATATTTTTTTGCTCGTAAACCTACAATGTTTCTGTACACATTTAACATTTAATAAGACGAATCAACATTGAGTAATAAAGATAAGTATGTACAGATAAACAACAAATATTCATAGACCTATTTTTTTTCTAAACATACCAAAAAAATTGATACCGTGCTAATTGAAATTTAATCTTGCCATTCTTTCAGAAATTTCAAACCTTCTATAAAATTTTGCCCTTAGAGGACTGTGTTTCTTTATAATTTATAATAAACTGTTATGATTTTTTTGTCCTTAATAAACATTCTTAAGGCCAACGGTGAACTATGCTTAGATACAAGTGAATGTCTAAACAATAGTTAAAATATATAATGCACCTTGCAAATGGTCACAGATGGTTAATAAAGCATAATATAACATCATTGTAGATCTCCCAATTATCCACCATACATCACAATTTTATCAAAGTGTTCCACCTGAGATCTTATATCTTCACGTTTTTTTTTTTAAACTAAAGTCCTGATCTGTCTTTTCTTTTGTAATCCTTTTTAATTAATGAATTCGTAATTGCTATCTTTTAAATAAAATATTAATTATTTATTTTATTATTGAAGAATCATTCTTATAATCATGAACGTTAATTGATTAGAAATTAGATTTTTTCTAATAAGTTACAAATATGACAAACCGGACGTTTATTATTTTTTTTAGTTTTTTACCTTGGAACTGTATGTATTGGATAGTTTCCGGTCTGTCGATTACATATCCGTTCTTACAGCAAAAAAAAAACAATACATGATAATAAACGACCAACATTAAAATTTTAAGACCGAAAAGTCAAATATAAAACAAACATACATACACACCCACACTTATTTTGGTCGATTGAAAACAATAACAAAAGGTAAAATTTTGTTCAAATAATTCCAGAAACAAAAAGAATAACTAATTAAAACAGTTATCACACAAAAAAGAGAAGTGCATCAAAAGAATTTCCGATTGTTTCTTCAGTGAGAAAATGGAAATTTATTTGATCCAAATTGAAATTTTTTACTTTTTTCACAAAACATTGCGGTAATTAAAGAATATGTATTCATGATAAATTAACTGTCTGCAGACCATTTTTTAAATATGACTACCAGTACCACAAACAGGTATAGATTTTTCTTGTTGAAACCCAAAAATAATCATGTTAGAATGCAAACAAAAACACATATTTGGCAAAATCAATTAACAGTACACGTGATAACAAAACAATCAACAATAATAAGAATCCCAAAATAACTGTCATTTGTACAGATCTCAATCAAAAAAATCCAATGATGTCATACTATTCTGATCTCATCAAGATGCTATTCCTTGTTTTTTTCTATCTTTCGCAAAAGATTAGCAGGTAACAAAAGTAGGTGTTTGTAGCTACTAACTTATGGCTGTTGATTTTTCTCTTGTCAATATATTGTAGCCTGCCTTTCTCTGCATATTAGAGAAACATGATTAAATCTTTGACCAGTTTTCTAATAATCGAAATCCATGTGGGCATTGTACTTTTTTTTTTGTAGATTTTTATGATAAAAATAACGAATCACGACATATCTCAACAAAAGTCGTGCTTCTATGATGATTTTATCCAGTTGATAATACCGACAAGCGAGAAATATTGACAGGTACGGTTTGATACTAAATACTAGTCATAGTTGTTTTTTTCGGTCGTCATCCAAATTGATAAAACAAATTACTTCAAATTGTAGCCATCAACTATACGTTAATTGAGTAATTACGTTAATTGTATAGTTTTTAGACGACCAATTGTTCAAACAATTTTAGACGAAAGAAAGAAGAAATACTGCCTGGCTATCAAAAGACAGTTGTGAAAACTCGTGAGAATACCACATCATCATCACGATACAACATTTACGAAGAATGAATGGGGTTTTAATAAAATTAAAGTTTGCAGGTAAACCATTTGTAGGTCAAATTGTAGCACGAATTTGTATTTTAAATGAAATGAAAGTTAGAGATAGGTAATAGTCTATCAAAATGGGAAAGATCAACATTTTTTTCCATCTAAAAACGTTTTTAAATGGAAATTCCATTATGGGGAGAATTTATTGTTCCTATCAGGTAATAACACTTTCAAACTAATTATACGTCTTTCTCCACCGAAATTTTGGCGCACCCCTAGAAACCGCTCTAATTCATAAAGTGTGAAATGGACAAAGAAAAAATTGGAAAATAAAACAGTCTAGACTATTTTTCTAAATGATGGTATCGTTTGAGACTTTGTTCTCTTCTTTACTCATACAGTTATTACTGTTTCTTTGGTTGCCTACTTTTATTCAAAAATTCAACCATGTACTTCCCCCAAGCAGAAAATCTAGAAATTAGATTTATACCAACCTAATTACATATTATAGCAAATTGCTCAATATTCTAATTAAGAGCTTTCTACAGATACAAATCTGAGTTGATTAGTTTGCAAAATCACCTATTAATGTCTTAAAATCTCCATAATCATATTATAATTATAAAGCAAATATGCACACGCAAATTTAGAAAAATGATGCAAAATTCTTGATTTTGTAACCTGTTGCTCTCTTATTACATATTATTATTATCTCTTAAGATAAATTTCATCATAAAATTCATTATAATGAAAATAAAAGTGACAAGAAAATAAAACAATTGACCATGACCGTACATCATCATCATCATCATTATTATTATTATGAAAAACAAAATTTTTGACACACATAAATAAACCTATAAACCATATGGTGAAAATTTTAAGTGGGCAGCATCTACACACAACCTGTTATAATAAAGAAGGAGAAACTTGCCCAATACTTTTCGCCAAATTTAAGTATCAATACCTGAAAGGTGTACCATAAATGGTACGACACGATAATATACAACACGAAACGTCATAGAAAATGTGTGTAGGATGAAAGAAAAAAAGAAAAAAAAACAACAACTTGATTTGTATAAATGAGGGAAAAATACAATAATAATAATAACATAAAAATTTAGATAACAATGACGAAATGATGATGTAACTTGTAAATCAGTTAAAAATTATAGATATTAAGATTTTTATAAATGGGTAAAATACCGGGTGGCTTTAGAAGGATGCAATGATGCAATTTTTAACATAGAGCGCCACCTAAGAACGAATAGTTGAATAAATTCTTTAAGTAAAGTTTCAAACCATTTACTTTCGAACATTTTAAACGCGTTACTTTCAAACAAATTTCAAAAATAATAGCCAGTTCTTGGAGCGCTATTTTTTTATTCATTTAACAAGTATGACATAAAATTCTTACCTTTCCACTCTAGATAACAGGGAGCATTAGAATTAACAGAGAAAAGAATTGACTTATCACCTCTAAGTATTGGTTTGCATTAATTAAAGCATGCAAAACTAAATTATTTCGTACACATAACAGAAAATAAAGCAGGCGCTTGGAAAAGAACTGGCTAAAATTCCCAATCAGTAAAAATAAAGAATCTTTTATCTTTTTTTCAGAGTAAAACTGGAAGCTTCTAATTTGTACACAAACGTAACTTACCTGGAAGTGGAGAATGATGGTCCAGATCAGACCAAGTGTTAATTTTGGATTACCATCGACTATATCTTCAGAACGAATATTGACCAATTTGATTTTTTTACAATGAAGGAAATGCAAGGCAGTATCGATATTATGGAGCATATGGAAACGCATCTGACCTCTCTCTCGAGGCTGCAATCAAAAGATAAATGTTAATTATGATACATAATATAGGCAACAAATAATACTTTCGGAAACAAATACACATACAAGAAACACACCCCATTATAATGGGTCCCAAAACAATAAATATTAATTATCCAGTGACGGATTAAGCCCTAACCGGGCCCAAAACATAGAGATTATCCGGGCCCTTATTACATAATTTGCAACTACAGAGAGTCGACTGTAAAACTCATAGAATTGCGCTTACGTATCAAACGGCCTACCGGCCCCCGAAATTTGTCTATTCTAGTATAATCCGTCACTGGAATTATCAATGGGTTGTGCTAATCTATTTTGATATGCGTTGCAGTTTTAATAAGTTTCTACTTTTCTTTAGGTATTTTCATAGGTAAAAAACATTTTTATGAGGATTAGATTTTTGAATAGATACCTGTATGTGTTATCATCAACCAAAATTATATCAAATGATTGTTAATTTTGATGAATAGGAATAATTTACATGCCAAAAAAATTAGAACACTCATTCATTCATTCATAGATCGTACTAAAATTGACGTCATTCATCCATTCACAAGACAACTATTACCTTGACGATCTCTCCACATTTCAAGCATATTAATAAAGGAACAATTAACCACATAATTGGATTGCATAAACAAATTTAGAAAAACTAAGGTGAAGGTGATTTTTTTCAAAACGTTTTTTGATCAACATACGACCGGAAAAAACACACGTGAATATAAAAATTTACATTATCCTTAAGTTAATGAAATAATTTATATTAAACAAATACATAGTTTCATGTAAAATTTCCGATTTTTTTCCCTAATCAATAAATTTAATCAGAAATTTTTAAAATGAGTGCATTAAAATTCCATACATCATCTCTATTAACCTCAGGATAATTGGTATTTAAATAAAATACATGAGAAAAATCTAAAATTAAAAACGATTAGTTATAATTGGTAGAAACTTATTGTTAGTTATTTAAAAATTAAAAAAATTCTACTTTTCACCTTTAATTTCTAAAAATGCTTAAAGCAAATAATTACGAAATCTTGTTAATTAATTTGTAAGTTTATCTATTATTATTTTAAAACGTAAGAGCAATTATAAAACTCGCAACTATCTTTCACCTACAATCAAAATGGTATACTTACAAGTTGTTCGCCAGTTAAAACTTCCAAAAGAGAGATCAGATTGTGTCCATCTCGTAAATCTTCGAATAAGTCGCGGATTTGACGATTTGCCTGTAAATTGAAAAAAGAAAACTAAATAAAAAGAAAATAAATTACTTAATAAAAAGACATGCAAAAAGTGGCTTTTTAAAAAAAACAACGCAAAAATCTACAAAAAAAAACAATCAAACCAAAAATCTACCAACGACACACTAAACTTACTGATGGTGGACAACATGGGCTATTGTTGACGGTAACACACACGTGCAGACACGTGTAATCCTGCAAGAGATTATCAATATTCCCATTCAAAACTGACTTAAAAGTTACCCATCCAATATAAACGAAAAAAATTATAAACAAGTCTAAGGAATGTTGGAGATAAAATTGACCATATAAATGATCCCTTTATAATAAAACAACACAACATAAATAACAATTAAGGACAAATTAAAAAGACCTAAATACCGATGTCGTATGATTTTTTTCCTTTACGAAAATAAAAATCTTTTGATATACGGTGTCTGTTATGTGTGTGTATAAGTGTTGTTATACTGGTAATATTGTTGTTGTTTTCTTAGACTGGCTAACCTGGTTGTTCATAAATGGTTTCCTCAATGTTGCAATAGCGTGATCTTTTTTTTTTGTGGTTCAAAAGAATTATTAAACTTAATCATAATTATTTATTATACAATAATATAATTTGTCAATTATTTATTAGAAGTTAATAAACACATATGTATGTAGTTAAATGTTTTTTATTTTATCGTTTTATTTAAACTGTTTTATAAATAGACCTGTACAATCTAAAATTAAAATTACTGACCCTACCTAAAGATAAATCAATCGAAAAGTTTGATCTACATTTTTAAAGCAACAACAACGGTCCAATTCTTTCTTACATTGCTAATTATCGTTAATTCTCTCTTAGGTAAATGAGTGATTGTCTTATATTTTCGTTGTAGGTATACATTTTTTTCTTTAAAAATTATCTACATAGATATTCACATGGTCTATTTCAAATATTAATTAGTTTAGCTAAAAATAATTATACGTAACTTCTTTGTGTATTATCTCATCTATAATGACTTTTTGGACCACAAAATTTGCATAAAATAATCAATTTTACATAGGAATGTAGAAGCAAGTTCGCATCTTTTACGACTTTCCCCAACAATTAGTTATAAACATGAAAATGAATACAGAGAGTACTAAAAAATACAATAATTATAGAAGCTTATTACAACAAAGATGACATGAAATTAAGAAAACTAAGCAAAAATTTTGCAGTTATTATGTTTTTATAAAAAAAAAAATTCTGTTACTCATAAAAGGCACGTTTATATACGGTTTGAAATACAAAATCAAAAACCACCAATGATTCATTTTACAGTGATTTTCTTTGAAAACTCATATTTTCATAAATAATTAGTGTCAAAGATCACGCCTGCAACTTCCTGCTGCAACAACCCTCTTTTAAAATCGCATTTTTTTCACTTTACTGTGGGAAAATCAACGACATTAACCTTCAAGAAATTCCAGTTTTATAGTTAGATTGTATTATTTTTGTAACAACATAGACACACACCATACACAAGAAAAAATTCCAGAAAGGAACCTTGATCTCAATTTTTGGACAATTTCCACAGAAACAACAACTTACCCTGAATGTTAAATAGAAAATTTTAGAAAAAAAACTAAAATACCAAACCTTGCTTTTTTAGGTCAGAAAAATAAGAATTTTGCAATAATCTGTTGAATATTGAATGTTTTTTTTTTGTACTAATTACAATAGAGCCGCTCACCAATTATAGTTAATTGTACAATTCAATTGATATTCTCTATTTATATGTTTATCTATTTTTAAAGATAACAATCTCCGGCAACTACTACCATACATAAAAGTAAAACAAACAAGACATACCTTCATATATTTCCAGTGCTGCGAAGCATGAAAATGACAAACAATAATTAGTGACAAAGATGAATTGATAGTTTTTTTTTGTGTGCAATAAGTATTTTTTTTGATGCAAAAATAAAAAACCAAAATTGCATACAAAATAGGTACATGATTTGATTAGTTGAAATAGAAAGTGTATTTATTAAATTGAATTGTGTTGAAATAACAACTACCTACAGAGTTATACAGACACAAATTGGACCCACTTGAATTTATCATAACATGAAATCAGTAAAGACAATACACAAATAGAAAGATTCCATTCTAGTCACATATAGGTATAGAAAAAATACATGAATTGTTTAATAAACGTTTAAAATCCTTTATATTTTTTCGATAATAATTGTAAATCAGTGGGCGATGTCTTATAGAAAGCTATGATGAATCATGAAGAATACAAGAAGGATTGAATCACTCAAAAGAATCAATTTTACCATTTAAGGTTCTATTATCAACCAGAATTTAAAACAAAAAAAGAGCAATATGGCCTCGATTTTTTTTTAACTAAGGGCAACTCCCTATAGGTAGGAAACCCAACAACAACATAAGAAGTGTATTAATTACACAAATGACTCACTCGATTTAATTATTGCAATCATGTCGGATTTAATTAACTTTAAATAATCACAAGATAAAGAATTTTCTACGTGACAAAGTCGAATCATAAATTTTAAAATAATCAATACAGGGGTGTTTTTTTTTTCGAGTTGGTAATTGAACATCACGTTTCTCTTTCTATACAAAACAATTGGATTAAAATAAAGAATAAATTGTATTATTCATTTAAAAAAGCTAAGAATTGTACTGATTCCATACTAAGATTGGCATGGGATAATTTCTCGAAAACAATGGTCTTAAAGAAAGAAAGACAAGATATAAAACAGGATTGATTATAGGAATAAATCGCGGGGTCGTTTTGTGACACAATTACACAACGAATACGATAAGGTTATAATACTTTTTCCTCTAATTATTTTAAGATAACAAGGTTGCAAAGCAGGAAATGCAGACTTGATCGAGCATTGAAATCACCAAAAAAAGCTACAAGATTTAGTCAATAATTTGTCATTTTCATAGATGTTGCATGTTTAGCGAAAATTAAACTTTCAAGCATTTCCTTTTACACGGGAAATCGTTTCAAGTATTGTTATTTAAAATTTTCGCCAAAGTTATAATCTCGTGTTTGACCTTAATAGGTATTTCTCCATACCTATCTCTTTCTCTCTTATAGTATAGCCGGAATGAATATGCATTTTATCATAATAAGTTTTCGTGATCGAAATAGTCGGTTTCGAGTTAAGTTTCATATACCTATAACGAGTTTAGCACACCTCATCACTCTCATTATTAATTTAATGGATTTTAGGATTTTTTAATATCTATATGGGTGTTGGCTGTTTTCCATTTTAATAAAATCTCCGTCAATAAATCATGATACACATATAGGTATAAGAATAGATAGATAAGCTTCCGCTTCGTAATCTTTTATAATTTTGAAAATATTTGAAAAGATGAATGGTATTGGTGAATATCACTGTCAAATACTACCACAGACATAACATAATACAGCTTCTTATAAACCGACAAAACGGATAAATATATTCTATTTATAAAAGGTCTATGTCGTTGACATCTTGGACGGCTACAATCGTTTTGTTGAAGTTCACGATACCGAAAATAAATATTTGCTTTTCTAAATTTTACATTCTCCACTAAAATATATACATATATTATAAAAATAGTTTGCGAATCATTCATATTTCCGTACAAATAAAATTTCCCAGAGAAATCAATAATACAACAGCAAATAATGACGAAGTGCAACAACAACACCTATTTGTTTGATTGAATCGATAAGAGGAACATGTTGTGACCATTTGTTTCTGCATTTTTAAAGATTCTTAATTCTGAAGAAACACCAATTTTATTCACGCCATTCATAAACCTACCCATCCAAACCATGTAGGCAAATACTTATTTAGAAAACACCCAAATTTTTATTTCAAAAATTTTCACACAATTAAGTAATAAAAAAAGTGTAAACAAATAAAAGAAACATTAGAAAGAATAAATAAACATTTTATATAATCATTTTTCTTGCGAAAAATGTCTCTTTTAAATTGAAAGTCTGTCTGCACAAATCCAAATCAGGTTAAATTTCATAAAATTGTGAATTTCTCATAATAGATACTCAGAATTTCAATTTCCACTTTTTTTTTCGGTTATTATCAACTACTGGTCCAGAATGCAGACATTATCCAGAAATGGTTATAACTGTACAACAACTGGATCAAAAACCCATAAATAACTGTTGATATATTTTTTTTTATTATACGTTAATGTTAATTTATGGTGTTGAATTACATTAGTCACTTAATTCCCAAAGGTGTTTTAAATCAACAGATCAAGCACTATTTTCATACAGATGTAGAAAAAATCTATTAAGTAATGAATAGTAGAGAAAGCTTGAGAATTGACCCTTTGTGTGTGTCTTGTCGCTCTTTATAGATTTGACATAATAATAGCTTAATGATAATAATAACAACGTTTAAATGGTCCATTGAGCTGTTATAATGACGCTCGTTTTTTTTTTTTTAAATCGATATGATAACAAGCGAAAGGAATACTTATTCTGACAATAATAATAACGATAATGATCTTATAAATTAGACAAGAAGAGAAATAGACAAAAAACACATGTGAAACGGAAAGATCTTCATGTCGAGCATTTTAATTAATTATTTGAATTGCACCAAGAGTGACGGCATACTGTTTTTATTACAATCGTAAATAAATTGTGACTTGCATCCTCTAGTTGTTTGATGATTTTTTTTTTGGGTGGAAGCCAATTGACAAATGTGTCGTAGAATTGTGATGGCGCCCAATTATTAAGACCACAAAAAAAACCTCTTTAAAGAGTTCCACTTAAAAAAGGATTCATGGAACAGATAGATAATGTACCCCAAGAGAATAAATAAAGCAATCATTAAAAACTAAACTAACAAATCATTAATGATATCACGGTAGCCACTTCGTTATAAACATTAAAAACCAAATGGTGTCATATTAATACCAAGAAGATAACAATAAAATTATGGGTGTTTTTTTTCTAAAATTAGAGATTATGGTAAATTTACGAAGAATCTTTACAGGAAATGGCTTAAAAAAAAAGCAAATATCCGTCTTTTTATTGACATGAAACTTTCTCAAATAGAATTTATGATAAATGAATCAACTGTATAAAGGAAATAATAATAATTATAGTGAAATAAATGTAAATACTTATATGGTGTCACAAAAAAAATGTAGGTATTATCATCATAACTTATGTACTGTCACTATTAATAATGATCTTACCTTTTTCAGATGTTTGTTGACCCATTTCGTGAACGTCTTCTTTTGCACAGCATCTCTTTCATCTGTAATAGAGCATAATAATAATGATAATATTAATAAGAAAAAAATTAGTGCTCGTGTTTAATTTGTAGCAAATATATCAAGATAAAAGTCCAGACATTATAATATCGGCGTCTCCAATATAATTTGCCACAAGAGATTATTAGAAAAGCAAAAATTTCAATGAAACCACTATGCTTGTTGAGAACTGGAAAACAGACTCCATTTGGAAATCTGTTTCAACTTAACTTCAAGACAAAAAAAAAATTAACATTGTCACAAATGTTATTTTTCAAAAAAATTTCACCTTTTCTCCCAAGATTATAATATAAAATAATTATCGTTAATTTTAATGACATTACAAGATGATCGGAGGGTTTTCCAACTACTTCTTGACGTGTACAATCCAAGTCTTTTAATAATACGCTAATAATACAGACTTAATCATAAATCAGTGGATCATTATCAATGGTAGAAAAAAAGTAAATAAATACATCATAATGTATGACATGGCATTATCAAGTCAATTCATCAAATAATCATTTTCTTGATCATTAAAAACAGTTTTATTCAAAAATCCTCATTTAAACTACCAACGGAAAAAGAGACTTAACCAATACATAATTATGAATATTGACAAAGGAAACATATCACGCAAATAAAAATAAATATTACATAGATTTTAAAAATTTTGCAATCAATATATGGTCATGTAGGTACAGATCGTACATATTATTTTCTAATATTTACTTAACAAATATGGAAGCTGAGTAGTGTTATAATGATATGTCTACCTCACTTGAAATAGCCCGAAATCATAGTGTTTATCCGTTATTAATTATATAGCAGCAGAAACGAAAAAAAAAAAAATGAAACATCAAGAGAAATTATTATTAACATGCAAAACTGTACAAATATGGTAAAATAAATGGTTTGTTTATTAATTAAATAATTATCCAGTAAATTGTATTAATGAATAGTTTTAATGATTATGGAAATATAGGTACGTGTCGGCATTTATGTGTTTGATCTTTTAACAAAACTAATAAGTATTGTTAGATTTATATTGAAATTTCATCAATTGATATTAAACAGACTTTAATAATATAGACAGATGAAAGTTTTTATTATTTCTCAGCACCTAAAAAGTCTACTTTAAGATTATGAATTAATTTGAATATTGAATTATGTTTGATTACATAACCGATTACGTTATATTTGATTATATGTTATGTATTATATAGAAAGAGGGCATTTTCACCCTCAACAATAAACAACAAACAAAACAGTAACACCAAATAATCATATGTACCGACTATTATATGAATAATTTACATATTGTAATGTAATTAACGTGTTCCTAAATGAAAATTTTCACATTTTATAACAGAAAAGTTTTGATTAACATATATCTGCCCACTAAAGCTTGAGAAATGACATGACATTTTATTAATCTATTACACTATCTCTACCATAAAATCAAAACAGTCGTTACAAATTTTTTATTATCTTTTGAATTCCAATACTTTCCCATCACTATACGCTTCTCATTTTTATTATTGTTGTTGAATTTCAATTTTTCTCATTCAATTAATACTATTTTTTCCAAAACAATCCGAAATTGAGCAAAATAAATCAAAAGTACTAACAATAGGTAGGTGATAGGGAGTAAAATTTTGAAGATAAGGATGAATAAAAATTTGAATTAAAGTCTTTTTTTTGGAAAACCAAACAATTTTACGTGAAAAATCTCTCAAAAATTCAAGCTATTCAAATGGAACTTCTAGGTATTTATATTTATTAGTGCATTTCAAGGCTAAAAATGGAATTTTCATTGAATTTTTCAGGGTCGTATAAAGATGAGACACTTAAATATTGAATCAAAATACATACAGGTTTATTTAAATTTAAAAAAATCCTGAGAAATATGATTTGACGTAGACACCAATGAGATAATTTGACCAGTTTTAATAAAAATTTTGTTTCTATTTATATATTCCTTCACTAGACTAAATTAAAAATGACAAGGTTATTTTAACAACATTGTTATAAACAATTTAAATTTCGCAAAAGGTAAATACTTCAATATAATGACAATCAATCAATCACGTTAACTTATCTATCCACAATATTACATTAATATGTATTATAGTTTTAATTAATAATCTAATTTTTCAATGAGTCTAAATGTCAAAATATATCAAAAAAACTGGTTAAGCTCCTTTTAGTTTTTTTAAAATTTTAAATACAAACCACACAAGTGTTAGAGAAACACCAAAACAAACAAAAAAAACTCCATGCGAGATAATTAAAGGAAACCCACCACCGTACCTGAAGTAGCTTGTATAAATAATTCCCACATAGTACCTTTAAATTTCGTTAAATTTTCCTCATATCCTTGCGGTTTATCATCAGTACGTCGATACTTTTCTTGTGGTGGTCCATCATAGATAGCTTCTTTAGGGTCAAACCCTAGCCTATCTTTATAATAGGCTTGTGTTGACATTATTTTCCGTTAGATGTTCACACAAAAAATTTTCATTACACACAAAACTTTCACAAGATATTCACAATTTATTTTTTTTTGTGTGGACTGGAATCGTAAAAGTGGTGTCGCCAGTTTCAACCACTTGAAATGATTCCTGAATTTTTAATATAATACAACAATACAAATTCAGCCTCTTCAGGAATGTTTCGTTTTCGTTATTGTTCGTTATTTTCGTTGTCGGATTTTATTTTAGAGGGGTTGTTTTAGCATATGAAATAAACATATACTAATTTTCGTAGGGGCACTACTTTGAAGCGTCACTCTGCGGAAACGAGTACGATTATTGACAATTATTCAAAAAATAAGTTAATGTTAATGTTGCGATTATAATTCAAATTTGTTATTTTTACAATTAATTCAAAATAAATCTTTCTTAATAGTACTTTCTCTAATTTGAAAGTAAAAGTGATTTTATTTTGAATCAATTTATAATTTTCAAAAAACTGCCGCAGAATTAGTACACTTACAATATGGCACTGTAGATATTTAAATAAATAATAATAGGGAATGGGTTTTCGAAACGCGCGAAGAACACGTTCAACTATCCGAAGACAACTGAAAACTGACAATTCTTTAGTTGTTGATCAGATCATACATGCGCCAAATCATGTTGTTTTGTTGTTGGTGTTGACCGCATATGGGGCATTTTATTAAAAACAAGTAGGTAGAAAGATCTACATAGGTAGCGTAGGTTCAAAAATTCGAAAAAAAAGCATCATAGCTACCAAATATAGTCAAATAGAAAATTTTTGACACTATAATATGAAAAATCCACAGCTGTAAATGATAACACAGACTATCTATTGTCAAACATAACTCAATAAATGGTTCAATTATTTATTTATAAACTAGAAAAATACGACCATATCAGACTGCAATAAACTGATAACAATTTTCTATACAGTGAATCAATTATAGATATGGATTTTTTTAATGAAAATTTTTGGAAGTACTTAGCAATTACACCAAGCACAAGTACAGCTTTTTATTTGCTGAAACTATTAAATTTGAAGATTATTCTTCAATTTTGAAGTATTTGCAACCATCTGCCTATAAGCAGCATAACAAAAAACATACATGCCAATAATTACTCTATTACCTACATTTAGTTATTGAATTACATATTTCTACAGGCTTCTTTTTTGCTGCTCGTACAGTATAAATGCAACAAATTGAGTTATTTTCAATATAATTTTTTGGAATTTTAATCAACTAAAAGTACAACAAATTAACCTACTTTATATGATGTAAAAATTATACAAACATATTACGAAAAGTTTTTAATAAAATTTCCCATTGATACATTTTTACGGTGGGCGTTCGATATTTTACTCTTTTTTGTTGATATTTCAAACATTACCAGTAGGTGGATGATTTCATTATATTAAGTAATCTTTTAATTTTTGTCCTAATAAATACAATTACATTGAAATTATTGATAATTTCTTAGTAAAGACAAATTTTTAAATTAAATTATCGACTTAATATCTTAATATATGCACACGGCGAGAACGCCTACCATATAAACTAAATCTATTACTTTCGTTGGCGTTTCTAGAATGCCGTCTGTATGCAGGATAAGAACCTTCAATTTCAAATTAATTTTTTTTTTGTCTACACAAATGCCTTTTCTATTTAAGTTGGAATTACAACAAGGTCTCTATGCAGATATGGAAAATGTCTAAAAATGGAAAAATATTTATACAACCAGGAAGCCATAGTTAAAAGGAAATCTGTCTTTTTTCACGTTTCTTAGTTAAACCATTGATTGAACTCACGATACAAGGCTTGTAGATAAAAATTTATGATACGCATCACTGCTCAAAGATCTTGAAAATTATCTAATAACTAATTGCCTATAAACAATAAGTTTTTTTTGTTTTTAATAAAAATAAACCCATATACCTAGTTATGGATTGTTCTAATTTTTCGACCATAAAAAAAATCAGTGACGTATCTCGTTATTTGTTTATTTCTATCTTATATTGGGTTTGCACCATTTCCGTAAATGGTGAGAACGGTTTTTAGAAAAATCAGGTAGGCAGATCGTCAATGTTGATTTTCATTGTAACCCACACATATATGTGTATAGGTATATATGTATGCACGTGTTTTAACATTTAATTAACAATAACATGAATTCTTGATAGGTTTTTTTTTTACTTTTTCTTTTCTAAATTAATTAAAAATAGATAAATTGTTATAGTTTTTCTTTGAAATCATTCAAGTGTTCAATTTCATCATTTCTGTGGTATGAAACCTAGCCACCACGATGATATCAACATGGATGAGCAAGAGAAACGTGCGGAAATAATGTCACTACTTTATCTCAATTCAAGAATTTGCAATTAATTCTTAGAATTTCTGTTGACATCAATAAGAAATGTCAACTATTAAAAGAAAAATTTGTCTTCTTTTATAATCGTAACATCCTAAAAAGAATAAATAAGTTTCCGGATTTATCTTAAAAGATACAACTTGGGTGGTGATCCTTTACAAACACTGCTGCATACATAAAATCCATATAAAGAAAAGTCTATAAATTCTAGTCCTTTATAACTCATATCCTATTCCAAATCTGCCAAAAAAACCTCTTAGATCAATAACCGTCACTTCTATAATCGGTGGGCAATTATAATGCTAATTTCTATATTAAATATAGAAGAATAATAAAAATGATAGTACCGTTTAAGTTTCATTTTTATACAAAAAAACCACTTCTAACGCCTACGGATTTCTCGTAATTAAAAACACAATTATTAAATTTCACAGAAAAAAATTATTCAGAAATGATAATTTACCTTCAAGGTATTGTAATTATAGTACACACATGACATTGATATTATAAAAAAAAAAAACTATTTTTCGTGTGTACCTACACTACACGTACGCTATATGTTAATAGTTACCATTTGAGGAACAAATTTTCAAATTTTTGTTTGCTATTTTATTTATATTTATTACGTTATAAAGAAGATGTTTTCTACTACTAAGTCAACAAAATTTAAATATTTACATAATTCTAGCGACATCTCCATGATTAGTTATTTTGATTATCTACCTTGAACTTCATTAAAAATAGACAAAAATATTAATTAAAAAACACAAACTTACAAGAATTTCGATTAATTCTAACAATTTTAACTCTTGGAATTACAATTTTACGATTCCACATTTTGCTAGTGAAAAGACTAAAATTCAACTAATTGTACAACAGAAATCAAACATTTTTCTTAATTTGTTAGGTGTGTGTGTTGTTGATAGAATAATTGGAGTTTTGTCTTGTAGTTTTTGAGGTGTGGGTTACAACAATCATCATCAACTAAATAGAAAAAAAGCCAATTAAAGACAAATTACGCCATATAGAAATTTCTCTTTGTCCTAATAGGATTTATTAAAAAAATGTATGTGCTCATCCAACTCTAGATAATTTATTGAGATTTTTAACAATAACAAGATCAAGGAAGTTGTTTCTATAATAATAATAATAATAATAATATGGAAACATTACAAATAGAAGGGATGTATATAAAAACAAGACCCTCGTTTAAATCATTTTCATATGGCTTTTATTTAGATAAGATGTCGTCGACTTTTCTCTATTCTCTATGTGTACGCCACGTTTATGTAAATAAAACGAACATCCTCTAATCCAGACACAATTAAAATTGTCACTTTTAAAATATTACATAATCATCAATTTAATGGAAGAATTTTTTTAAATAAGAAATAAACAAGTGGGCGAATAGTGTTGGGTGTTTTATAAATTTCAATAAACAAACATCTGGATTAATTCTCGCTTTTTTTTCTTACAAATGTAACTGATTTTTAAATGAAATCAATAACTTTCACACAAAAATGACTATTGTGAAATTATATCGTTATCAGGATATCGACTAATTTGAAAATTATTTCACAATAATTATTTGTAAAAAAAAATGGAAACTTTTATAGTCTAAATATCGATATAAATATCAAGATTTTAATAATATCTAATGAAAATAGACCAACGAATTGTAGTCTAGACAGACTTGTTAGTTCCAATTCCTTGTTTAGATGTTTAGAACAAGATCGTTAGCGAATCTATTGAGATAATTTTAGTACATTAACGAGACAACTGAACATACTCTCCAATTATACGTTTCCTCGTTTTACGAATGCCGCTATTTTAAGTGACTTTCTGAATAGCATTTCGATTTGATTTATTACAATTTAACGCACATTTTGCAACTGTCAATGGTCTAAATTCTGTTCTATAATTCAAAAACTGAAAAACCCATCTTGAATCATAAAATCAATATGAAAATTTCAATATTAGTTAAATTGTAATTTAGATCTGCCGTGTGACTAGGGTATTAAATGGAAGAATAGAAAAACTAGCCATAAATTGTCCTTCAAATTTTCTGACAACTTTATCAATTTCTATGACGGTTTTTCCTGTTCTACAAAACTTATCATCAAAAGGTAGAACTGGTACATTAAATAAGATAACGATAACCCACATCTGAATACTTCTTATCAACAAACAAAAAAACTATATTGTTAAATACAAGCTACAAACAACATCAACA
>JAZBHA010000356.1:58837-77135 GCA_037464855.1 Iselma pallidipennis | reverse complement strand
AAATTTGACGTAGAATACGGTAGAATTTTTCCTTCAATTTTAAATTTTTAAAAGATTGCGCATTAAAAAACATTGTTTTATCTATTTTATTTTCTACTTTTTAGTCCTTCCTTGTGATTTCAAAAAATGTAGGCTCTATAGACTTTATTTTCACGTGGGCAACGTCTACATTCTACATTCAAAGAGTAGGTATGCAGCATTAAGCGCGCTGGACTCTTTAACCGAAGGGGCAGCTTCATTTTGTAAAGCTTAATTTGCTTAAAATTAATTAATTATGACGAATAAATTTGGAAAAGTTGAAATTTGATAATTTATCCTTTATGTCCATGTCAAATACTACCTATGTGCCAATTTTCAAGGCTTCACATTGCCGGGAACTATACTAGAATATTGATGATCAGTGAGTGAGTGAATGAATCGCGAAAATCATGTTTTTTCAAGTAGCGTATTTCCTTATATTTCGGTAACTACTTAAGGTAGAAGCTTCAAATTTGGTATGATGTTTGATAAAGCTGGTCTTTACATGGTGTTAATGTTTTATGTTTCTATTGGCCTCCGAAGCAGAGTTATAATATTGGCAAAAATGGGTGAAACTGCCGTAAGATGGTTCGAGAAAATAAATGCTAGGTCGCTTTTCGTTTTTTTTCGCTTTTTTGGCTTTTTGCTCGGCCGAATGCACTCCCGTGCATTTTGATACTACCACTTCTCGGCCGAGCTTTTCTCGTTTTGACTCCGCCTTCGCGCAGCGTAGCGGTCATAAGTTATTACCGGCACAATACATCGGTCTGGCAAGCCCCTCTTTCCATGTCGCCTGTCAGCATTACCTCTTCTTAAATACAGTGGTGCCTTAGTTAACGACGTCCCCAGATAACGATGTGCTTGGTTAACGATGAGCGATTGTAAGAAAACTGTCTTGGATAACGACGCAGGGTTTGGTTAACGACTCTTGTATGTGAACCTCTGTCCGATCTGAGAACCCGGAATCACACTCAGCCACGCTTATGGGGAATTGCTCAATATCACGCCTTGGATACCGACGGTTTTGGTTAACGATTGTAATCCTGGAACGGATTTCCGTTGTTAACCAAGGCATCACTGTATATCTATCCCTCTCCAACACAGAAATTTTCTACCTATATGTCTCGCCAAGTATGAACAGTTCGATACATAGGTCATTAACATTAACCTTACTTAATACGCTAGGTTGATAATAAACAGTAAAGTGTAGACATACGTTCGTTACGTCATTCAAAAATCAACGTTCACTTGACCATAAATTTTATAGATCACACTGTATATTAAAAAAAAACTGAAGATAGTTTTTTGGTCTTTATTTGCTTGTACAACAATCATACAAAAGTCTCTTGGTTACAGATAAAAATCACTATTTTCTAAAATACATTTTTCAACAAACACACAAACACACATACAAGAAAAAAACAAGGAAACTGCAATAAAAATCTGCCTAGTCCTAATATTATCTATGGGAATAGTTCTTTGTATGTAAATTTCAATGTAATTTTATTAGCAATGTCTGTAAATTTCTCAGCTAATGAATTCTCCAATACCGGCTTAATTTCATTAATAAATAAGTCTGTATTATCGTCAATAACACCAGCTGTGGCACGTGCTATAGTTGGATCATTTCTAAATAAATTATTTAATTCTAAATGTGATTTACCAAGATTTAAACGTAAATGGAATTTATCGAATTTCAAATAATCTTCACCATTTTGTTTGATACGTTTACCTTTCATAATACAATCGAAACTGTAATTTGCTGAAAATTTTCAAAAAAGAAATCAATTATTATAATTGAAATTTATGTAAAAAGAACGGCACCGTAGCCTGAGGCGCAAGCAGTAAAGCTCCTAGGAGCTTGCGCCTCACGCTCACAGTCCTGAAAACGGTACTTACTGAAATTGCCTCGAATTAAACCTTGTCCATTATACTTCAATATCAATAGATTCATATCAATATCGTAATCACCTTCAAAGTATAGGGCGGGAAGTAGAGCTTTAACCACAAATTTAGCTTTCGGTATGTTTGGTCTACGGGTGGAAGCATAAAAAAAATTAATTTTAATTCGTGTTCTGATTATAATAAACAATGAACGTTACTTTATTTCTAGGACTTGAAACGATGATGGTCCCCATACTTTAACATTCGTGATATTTGCATCAATTTTTGCACTAGATGGTCCACTACGCAATTTAATTTCGTCCAATAATAATGGTTCAATTGGTGGTACATTCAATTCTGGTATACCTTTTTCTAGTTGCGGCCTTAACTGATTTACTGAATTGATGATACATTCGCCAATTTTCGGATCATTGGATCTACATACACTGATATATGGAGCTGAAAATTAAAATAATAATAATAAATAAACAGGAATATAAAGCAGCATTTGGTGGCGCATCCACCATTTTTACACAAATCTGTATCTTCTACAATAATGGTTTAATTTTGATGAAATTTTCGGTATTTAATTAAGATTTTTCTACACAATCACACGATTTATCAAATTTTCTAATAAAAATATAGATAAGTTGATAAAATACGTATAACTTGTTGCCTATATTTTGAGAAAAAGAAACGGATAAATATAACTGAAAGTCAAGGCTAATTCTAAGTTCTTTTCGCAATAATTACTTCTATTTCTCAATAAGTTTTCTAATTTTGTGGTTTTAAGAATAGAGGTAAAAGAGGAACAACCTCAATTTGCGAAATGAATTTCCGTTGTTATCATAATTATTATTATGGGAAGACTACAAAAACAATATTTTAATTTTCACTTATTTAAAAAAAAAATACCACAAAAAAACATGGTTTTTCCGTGGAAAATCACTTTAAAGAAATATTTTTAGACACGAAGATTGCATAGATTTTGAAGGCCAAAAACCATAATGAATAATAAATGTTATTATGTTTTTGGGTGTAAGCTGAATATAAATTGCAATAGCTTCAAATGGATTCTTACCTTGATTATTATTACTATTATTATTATTATTATTATTATCGTTAAAAAATAATTTAGCTAAAAATAATAGTATTGAACTGTAATAAATACAACGAATTATCAATGAGCGATAATGTTGATAAAGCATTGTAGCTAAGATTTTTACTTGAAACACTTTACTTTAAGTCAGAAAATTATTAATTCAAATCAAATTATAACCTTGATATGGTGTACATTTTATCATTAAAAGACAATCATTGTCAAGAATATTTCTAGACTAAAGTTATTAATTCCAATATACAGAATTTTATACGTTCTTTACACGTTTTTTTTCTGCATTGTAGTGATTTTTTCCCAAAATCTTTAACCTTCATTTACTAGATAACGAATATTCAGAAAAGTACATATTTTAGAATTGTTTTTATTGTTTTGAAATCAATTTAGATTGTCTGAATGTTAAATTTTTTTTCGTTCAGTGATTAGCTCATATGTGTAGCGACTTTCATATTTTCAACCAATTTTTTTTCTCTTGTAATTTCAACACAACATAAACTAGACTTGTAGAATTGATCTATCAATTTGCTGATTTGGTTGGCAAATCGCATTGCTCTCCTTATCAAATTATGTTAAAGAAAAGTTCACTTACGTATTACCGCAGACGCAAGGTACACCGTTTCCAGGACAAGAAAAACAATATTGAATTGTTGCATTTTCCCCCCAAAAAAAATCCGAAAACCTGTGTACAATATCGTCACGAAACCTTAGAACACTACAACACGAATTCAGTGGTATGTATTTTGTAAAATACAAATTGTTGTTTTATAGCTTCGAAAGTGGTCCTTGGACTAAAAAGTAGTTGGGGCAATAATCACCATTTATATATCTGTATGAGTGTTGATGATTAGAAAAACAACAAAAACTGACCAAACCACCACTACCAAAACAACAACAACAAAAAAGACCACCTACCGGAAATCAACGAAAAACAGAAAAATCAACAACTAACGACAGGATTCATTGATAATTATTTGGACGAGGATAATCGGCGGGAATTTCGTCATCCAACAAACAGAAATGTCGCATTTAAATACAAATCTGTGAAATTTTTTCAAGTTTTATTTAAAATAAGGAAATCATGTAAAATTGAATATTGATAAGGTGTTTCCAGCAATGACACACTGACGGCTTTTTAAAAATATTTAAATGGTAATTTAAGCGTGTTTCAAATAATATAATAATAATTAAAATAAAAGTGACTTAGCAAAGAACAATACGAGTAGTTTTCTATTCCTATGCCTCTATAACAACACGGAAATCAAGATGGTAATAAAATCCGTAAAGTAGCAATTGGAAAAATTAATTATTGAAAATATTCACCAAGCAAATACAGTAGAACAGGTTTTAAATGCGTAAATTGAATAAAAAATCACACAAAACAAGGCAATAAATCACGAAAAAATGCACTTAATTTCTACGAATTCCCTTTTTAATTACATATTCATATTTCTATCACTGTTGGAAATTTATTATAGATGCACTTTAGTTAATTGTTGCATAGCAACATCATCCTGATACGCAGAAACAAAGCTTCCGGTCGGTAGTTCGCCACAAACACAAAAAAAAAATAGCTCAAACAAGAAGGATAACGAAAGAAGTGCTTAGGATTAATTTTTTGCATTTGGATTATTAGTTTTGGGTAATTTTATTCTTTTTTAAAAACATCCTCTAGATATTTATGAAGGAAAAGTTCCATCACAATTAAAGATCTCGCATTGCTAAAATTTATGGTAATATTTACGAAAATATTGCGCAGACCTATCAGTGTTTCTTTAAGACAGGTTTGTTTCTTCAAATGCCTACAGCTAATATCCATCAGTGACAATATTTACAAACAAAAAATAAAAATATTAATAATAAATTGTATTTTTTCCAAATGGTATAATAAACGAGTGGAAATCCCGTATCGTTATTCCGAAATTTCAAACCTATTATACACAAACTGTGGTATTTAAGTTTGTTTTATTTATTACGTTCTATTTATAGTTTGCACATTAAAAAAAAGGTCTGCCAGGTAATATTCATGCTGATGACTACGAGAACTATGCCCTGACCACCCTAGATTATTGATATGATCATATTTTGTCCATGTTCCAACATTGACAAAATCAGAAACTTGAAAAAAGTTAGGCGGGAAGATCTGCGAAGTTTCGCTTGGCGACAGTATACAGTTGGCGCCTCCACCATTTCTGCACTGAACTTGAAAATTCGTATCTCTCTAATTCATAGGCGAATTTTGTTGAAACTGGTGTTGATTTTTTGCAAATTTTCCATATTATCAAATACAGAAATCAACTTTTTGCTATAAACAACGTAAAGTTCGCAAAAAACCGTGTAACTTTGTCTGTATTTTAGACAAGATGTAGACTAACAGAAAAAAACAAGGTTGGAACTTTTCCACAATAGAATCACTGTTTTTTTGGTAAATTTTTCTAGTATGCTATCATTACATTTATATAAAAAAGTAATTTACTAATATGGTTGTTGTTTTAATTATCTAATAAGAAACAATTTGAAAATAGTCGTTTGACTACAAACACGCATAGATTAATGGCATTGAAATGGCCTGAAACCGATTAATAATCACAGACACACGTATGGTTATTTCTATTTTAATCCAATATAATAACAATAGCGAAGACTGATGAGCAGAAAAAAAAACGTATTGACGCACGTTAATTCGGCAATTCGCCACAAAAAACTCTAACTTATAAATTGACTCATCTCATTATATAATATTGTTTGTTCTTCTTCCTAACAAATCTCTAAATAAACAACCATTTCAGGCAAATTATGATGGCCATTCTTGCTTGAAATAACAAAAAATACGAGCAATCCAATAAAAAATGCAGATCATCTTTGATATAAACAAACAAGGTGAACGAGCAGGAGTTTTCAACAGGAACAAAACTCAAGGCTTTAGGAATATTTTTTTCCTCTCATCAACAAAAATTTCATCAAATCGTTGTTTTTTGAGGGATAAAAACTGTATATTTTGCTAATTGGTAATTTATTTGAGACATGTGCGGCCTTCTCATATTTCGTATGCAGTTTCATTAGGAGATCTTGTTTTTTTTTTGGGAAACTTTTCTCTAATTTATGAAAATTTCAAAATCAACTCTGCAAATTTTGTAATTTTGTCGTTTTCAATATTGTTTGTGTCTTTTTTATTTTTGTTTAGGATCTCCAGCATATAATTAAAGTAAAGGTCGTCTTTGTCTGAATAACGAGTTCATATATACAATCTTCCCTACTTCCACAATATAATAATAATAATAATAGTTTTTTTGCAATGACGTCAGTAATTACTTTAATATATAATTGAAAGTTAACCCTGAAAATAGCATTTTATAGCAAAGCGGCTTTAATTACAAAACTTCTGAAAAAAAAGTTGTACCGAGAATGTTATCTAATAATTGGTGGGTTTTTGTATGTTTTTTACCAATTGTGGTTCATTCATCGGCAACAACAAGGCAAATTCGTAAGTAGTCCTTTTTAATTAAATTGATTAATTGCAATTATTGTAAAACATATTTTAGCTGATTACATTCATATTTGTAAACGTAATGATCCTGAATTGGACAAATGTATAACAAAATCAGTTGAAATACTAAGACCACGACTAAAATCTGGTATACCTGAATTAAATGTACCATCACTAGAACCATTATCAATTGGTGATGTTGAAATATTGCGTGGTGATGAAAGTAGTACACATTTCACAGCTTATTTGAGAAATGTTCAAGTCACTGGTGGCAGTAACTTTATTATCAACAAATTAAAGTAAGCCAATATATAGAAATATTGAAATTATAGTTAGAATCAAATTAATTCTAATCAATTCCTAAAGGTCGAATATTGAAAAAGGCACATACAGAGTTGGTGTGAAATTTCCGGTCTTAAGTCTCAACGGTCGATACGAGATCGATGCTAGAGTATTGGTTGTACCGATCAAAGGCCATGGGAATTTTGTCGCCAATATTAGTAAATTTTTGAACTAACAAACCGATTAATCCGTAATTAATTAATTGATTGATTTTAGGCAACTGTGATGGTCAAGGTGTACTCCAATCGAGAATCGTCGAGAAAAATGGACATCGACAATATCAATTCGATTCAATGACGTTTCATATAAAAATTGGCAATCATAAAGTTTATCTGGATAATTTATTTGATGGTGATACGGTTTTAAGTCGTGCAGCCAATGATATGTTGAATAATCGGGAATTTATTGAATCGGCTCTACCATTTATTGAACGGAAAGTTAGTGAAATTTTATTAGAAATTGCCAATTCAATTTGTGATAATCTGGATTATGATCAGGTGTTCCCAGTGGAGTAATTCACCAAAAAAATCTCTTTTAAATTTGTTTATAAATAAATTTTTATCCCTATTACTTAAATAATTATTTAAATAATTAGAAATAGTTACGTTGGCGCATAGTACTGGGAAAATTGATAAAAACGACAAACTCTTCTTTTCTTATTTTCTTCAAATTAACCAATTTTTCTTTAAAAGGGCTTTATTTTATTAATTATTTGCTAAGTGTGGGTATTGCCACATTTCGGATCAATGGGTCAAAGTTTATGAAACAACAGTTATTTTACATTATATGCAAATTATGATCGTTAATTTTATTTTGCGCCAAGATAAGATGACCTTCGTTGAAAAAACTGTATAATTTGTTGTATAAACTGTAATTTACAGGAGTTATATAAAAGCAAAAACAATATTAAATCGTTTAGTGTATTTATTATTTGATTAAAAATCCTACACAATTACCTAATTTCCACTAGAGCCCAGATTTATTCAATGTGGGAATAATTGTTTATATGTGAAAGCTTCAACGATTTTATTGCCAATATCCAGGAAATTAGCAGCCAAGGCTTGTTCAATCGGTGGCATTAATTCCTTAAGGAATGTATCTAAATTCTTGTTAACAACATCATTGATAAGACCCACTAGAAAATCAATAGTTTTTCCAAATAAAATTTGACTTTTTCTCGTTTTTTGGGCGTTACTTACATAGGATTTTATCACCATTAAATAGATTCTCAAGACGTACATTGCCACCCCCAACTTTAACTTTCAAATCAAAATTATTGAATCGTAGATATTCATCGCCGTCTTTTTCATATAATTCACCGGCAAACTTGGCTCTGGCAACACAATCAGCTAGAAAAAAATTAAACACTTTAGATGTTATTTTCCCCAAAAATTTCCGACATTATTAACTAATATTTGCTTCTAAATTTCCATTCCCTCTAATCGGTACCAGTAACAATTTTCCATCAAGCATATAATGAGCTTCTATACGTAATTTCGGTAAATCAATATCTATAACGAAATCATGTGTATCCATGTTGGCTCTAGAATTCGTTTTTTTTTATAAATCTTACTCTAAACATTTCTAGAAAAATATCTATTACTTGAGATCTCTGACGAAGTAATCGCTGCATCCATAAGCACTAACATTAGAAGTTGTAATTTTCATCCCTTGAGTTTCTTCGGAGATTAAATCGTGCAATACTAACGGCTCCAGACTTGGTATTTTATATTCCGGAACACCTGTAATTTATCCTGAAAAGCAAATGTTACAATTATTGGAACATCTAACCTGTAACGAGATATGGTCGAACGTCTTCAACAGCACCAGTCAAACATTGATTCAAATTTGGATCGTCACGGTGGCAAACATGGATAAAAGAAGCTAAAATTATCGATAATTATTCACTTTACAGAATGAAAAATCAAGGAAATCTTACGAAGTTCGCCGGCAAAATTCACAATTATTAATTGGAATATAATGGAAATTAGTAGAAAACTTTTCATTTTGTTACTGTGTTTCGAGATGATTTTCTATTGTTTGATCCCATTTTCCGATAGGTATATATATATATATAGATAAACGGAAAATTGCTGTTATCACAGGTTGTGATGCATTTCCTGAAAAACACCTACTGGATACGAACAAGGTTATCTAATTTTTCTATCGAAACCGATAATTTTGCATACAATTTAATAAAATTACTCGAATCCTGTGTGTGCCAATTAATTGGAGGATGGTTTTCATACAAAAAAAAAACAATACTAAAATTACTACACTATTTATTAAATTACGGAAAATCTTAGAAATAAATTAAACTAAAACTAATATATTTTCTTGAAATTCAAACAATCCAAGCGTCGTATGGTATGTGAGCGAAGAGATTCTCAACGAAATTCCGCATTAGAACAATCAATTTCTTCTTGAGATCAGGTTTCATTTCTTTCAATAGTTCTTGAGCATTCGAATTGATGAACAAATTCAAAGCGGCCTCTGTAAAACAAACCAAAACAAACAAGTTATAGAATAGAAGAATGAAACGGGAGAACTATTGAACACTCACGGATGACACTATTGCCATTGTGGACATTCTCCACTCCCATTCGAATATTTTTGACACTAAAGTCCATTTTGATTTGTTGCAATGATAGATAAGGACGTCCGCCAATATTGCGTGGTGTTGCTCGAATATAAACCTTACACTTAATACCCTCTGAAATTCAATTTATTTTAGTATTCTATTGGGGTAGTTTTTTATTGAATTTACCATATTCTCCCCAATAATCGCCACCCCCTGAGGCTTGGACTAAAATCAAGATACCTCTAGACTCATATTTGGCTCTAGCTGAAATTTTCGGTATATACATTGTGAATTGAAACTGATGACTATCAATATCTGATCTAAAAATCATTATTATTATTATTATTATTTTGTTTTTTTGTTTTTAATGGTTGTTTTACCTGACAGCCGTAACGGTAACATTACTAACACCAAATGCTTTGATATTACGGAATGACGCCCGATACCCATCCGGACCAGCTCCTAAACTAATACCAATCTCATCGATTATAATTGGTTCAGGTTCCGTTACACCAAGTTCTGGTATTCCTTGACGCATATGAGCTACCAGATAGTTAGCTGATTGTTGTAGACAACGATTTATATTGGGGTCAGTGCGGTGGCATTGTTTCAAGAAATAGACCGCTGATGGACACAAAAAAAACGGAAATCATTCAATTAACACTGAAGGAATTTCGGTCACAACTTGAAAGTGTGACAATTAACAGTAAAAAATGATCTAGTACTGTTGGAATTGTCCCTTTTTTTTTTCTTGAAAAATTGTAACTAAAATAGGTAACTTACGGTCTTTTGTGTGGACATATGGGAGGAGTGCCACTATCAGTAATAGAAATATTCGGTCCATGGTCCTCAAGAGATGGTCATCCACTTCTAAAGATATTCTTCCACCGACTGACCTCGTATTACCTTGTCCGTGACTTTGAACTTCTTCAACTGACTAACGAACCAACCAGCCATGGAGGGGACTTTTATATACATTTTTTCCTATACATCCATATTATGCGTAAATATGTTATTTTTACCCTTCCAGAGGAAGCCAAAAGACAAGAATTTTAATAAAAATAGACGTCATCAGGTTTATGAATAAACCAAGAGAGATTTATGTGGGAAATGTACGTTGGAAAAATAAATTGATTCACAGAAACAGAACGAAAATCGAAATTGTAAACATGGAAGAAGTTGTTGTTGTTTTCGGTTGAAGTAATTTTTTTTTAATTAAGTTAATTTGTCCGAGAGATATGTGAAAGTCTAATAATTAAAAAAAAAATCCAATTATCGGAATTTCACTTAACTCTTTGATTACCAAGAATTTCGTCATAATCAATGAAACTTGTACTATGAATTGTAATGCAATAAATAAAGACTTTTAATTGATAACTGCCAGTTAAATTTAATTGAAGTTGGAGAAACCGCAACTACTATTTTTGCGTTACGAAATAGTAAACAATTAGGTGAATTTTCCACAAAATTTTATTTTCAACAATCATGGTACAAAAACAATAATAATAATAACAGCGAAAGTACAATAAATAGGTACAAAATTACAAGTTTTATTCCATCAATAAATATAAAAAAATAATCGTTCCGAATTGCCAAATTAACAAATTTTTCCCTTCAATAACAATAGCCGATCTATGTTGATTGTTTCATTTGTTGTTGTTGTTTCCGTAATGGTACATAGAACACCTCCAATGGTACATGGGTTAATAATTTATTCGATATACTCATAAATAATGCCGATAATTTCTTTCGTAATTGTGGTTTCATTATTTTGAAAACTTCCTGACCATTTTCACGTAGAAACAAATTAATCGCCTCAGCTGAAAATCATTGAATTATTATTTCAATCACGTCTTTTTTCAGTAACAAAACGTCAAAAAACTTACTCAAAATTCGATTATTTTTGTAAATATTTTTAACCGTCATTCGTATATTTCGCACGTTCAGATCAACATTTAAATTGTCTATGTGCAGAAATTCGAAATTTTCCCGACGATTCGTGCTGACCATTCCGCGGATCATTGCGTTAAGATCCTCTAGTACACGAAAAACAAAAATTAATAATTTTTCGATTGATTATTAGAATTTTTTAGTGGTTGTATTCGCTAGTTTTTTGGGGCCAACGTTTCGTCACCGTGTGGTAACTTCTTCAGGGCTCTCAAATAGCTGATTACTTACCACATGGTGACGAAACGTTGGTCCCAAACAACGAGAGAATACAACCAACGGTGTTTCACTAAAAAATCCTAATAATCAATCAAAAATCAGTAATAAAGTGACAATAGTCATAAAGAATAAAAATCTGTAAAATTTAAAATTGGAAAATTTACCAAATTGTGCATTGAACGTCCCGTTACCACTAGCCGGTAATATAATCAGAACACCACTACTTTGATATCGTGAATTGATACGTAATCGTGGAATATTGATTTTCGCTTCAAATGGCCTACCATTTTCACTCAATCTACAAGACAAATAAATGAAATTAAATTGTTTTTTTTCTTCCCCTCTTGGGTGGCAATTTACTTTAAACGAGACATTGTAAAATTACTGGCACCGAAAACATCAATATTCTTCAATGAAACTTTGTAACCATTCGGTCCGGATGTTAACGATAATGATAACTCTTCCATAAAGAATGGTTCAACTGATGGTAATTCGATTTCTTCAATACCGGTAGCTAGATAGGGTTGTAAATGATGGACGGCACTTTTCAGACATTGAATTATTTGAGGATCTCCTTGGAAACATTGTTTTACATAAGGTGCTGTAAAAGTTACAACAACAACAAAGGAACGATTAGAAAATTGATTGAAGATAAATACGAAGAAAGTCAATGGCATTTGTTTTACTTTCCATTTATTAAAATCTTCACTATAGTGAAAGTATTAGTATTAATGAAAAAAAGTTATTGTTTTAGGAGAAAGAATTATTAAATCGATAAATAAAAATCTTATGACCTTAAGATTATTGTTGCAAATTGTAATTAGAAGAGAACTGAAAAAATAGAAAGCTATATAGCCTTGTGTGTGCATAATAGTTGCATTAAAGTGGTAAAAATGATAAAGACTTACGAATATTATTGACATCAATCATTGTTGTTGAATCACTAAGATTGATGAAAATCCCGAAAATTATCAGGAATTGCTTTTTCCACATTTTTTCCAATTTAAATTTAAATCAAAAAAAAATTGAAATAATAGCACTATTTTTGGCTTTTAATCACCCAACTACTAGTCGATATGATGTGCGTTCAATAAATGAACTAAGAAGAAATAATCCACACATGCAAGTTTTCACTTTCTCTTCTCTGGATCACTTTTATTTTTACAATATTTATATTAATAAATTGGCAAAAAAAATTCCTGACCAGTTACCAGCAATAACAACAACAATAAATAATTAACGAACTGTTTAAAAACTATTGTTAATAGAGAAAATAGCGCTTTTTTCTCCTATCGATTATTGGTGCCATTATTGGTGTTGTAATATTGTTAATTGCTTTTAAATATCAAATACAAGACTTGTTTAACAATTTACAAATTGTGCAATTCTCTATGTTGTTGCTGTTTTTCAAAGACTATGTAAGGAACAATTTATTTCTTATTGTATGGATAAAGTCTGGAAAAATTCTGTTTCTATCATAGATAAGATCAATTTCTCCAAATATAATTTTCACTTTTACTTGATGAATAATTTGGCGCTAATTATATATTCATCAAACCATTATTAGATCACTGTTATTTAATTTTTTTTGGCGAAGAAAACATTGATTTGTTTAAGAGAAAGTCGGAAATTTGATGGAATTTTATTTTGTTGTATTGGATTCTATAAACGGAACTTTCCGAAAAACCCAACACCATAGGTATTTTTGATAGGAATAAGCTGGTAGAAATAAAAACCAAACACAATAAAAGGACTACCTATAAAATCGTGGGAAAAGAATGCACGTATGCAAATAGGAAAGATGCAAAATTGTATTACTGGTGGTATAGTTCTTAAAGGAAAACCTGCAAGCAATGGGAAACTTGATTATCTGAGTCTCGGTTATCTGCAGAACATAGGAGAAAGTACAGCTGTGCCTTGGTTAACGACGGCAATCCGGGTTGCCATCGTTATCAGATCGGGCAGAGGTTCACATACAAGAGCCGTTAACCAAAGCATGCGTCGTTAACCAAGACAATTTTCTTACAGCCACTCGTCGTTAACCAAGTATGCCGTTATCGGGACCGTCGTTAACCAAGGCACCACTATATTACTTGTCTAAACTAAGAAGAACTTTGAGCAAGAAGGCGCTTTCTAAACTATAATAAAAGCTGCCCTATAGTTTTACCAATATTAAACCTTTATTTTTATTCAAACGTTTTTCACGCCGCTACTGTAATCAAAAGCCCAAATCCCTTCGTTTGTTTAAGGAAAGTGTTTGTTTAAGGCGCCAAAATGATTTTTGCACAGGGGTGCCAAAACGTTTTTAGCATAGGGGCGCTTACTAGGCACGCGGCAGCACAGTGTGTAATAATAAATTATCTGTATTGTTACTCTATTGTACTCTGGAAATTTTGAAGGTACAGTTTTCTGAAAACACTCAGCAACTATTGAAACTTGCAAGATTACGACTTCTAGTTTGGTGAACTGTTAAATTCCTAAAAAGCCGAAAAACGTTATACCTAATTGCCAATTTTAATGTGTTGTCTTTTTTTTTGGTTTTAATAAAAAATACTGTCAGCTCAAATTGATAGATTTTGAGACAAAAATTCCCATTATAACTTTCAGTTTTTTTCCTTATACCTACCTTCATCGAGATTACTATCGGAAATCTGTGATCGTCTATACAGGAAGTTGTTTCAAAATCAGTTGAAAAACGAAAATTCTAGCGAAAGTTGTCCATTTTATATCATACCATAACAAATATTGCATCCATTCTATCTTTAGTTTTATAAGTGGCAGTTATCCTGTACACACCATCATCGAGTCTTTTTATTAAATTTTGCATTTCACTAAAACGATAACAGATAAAACAATAACAACGAAAACGCGTGCAAATTTTTGCAATGTAAACCAATTCGGCACAACTACAATTTAGTAATAATTTAGAAAAAGTTTTAATAAAGAAGAGACAATGGGCAGTCCAATACTAATACTGGTGTTAACGACAATAATTGCAAATTTTGTGCAGTGTCAAGTCGATTTAGGTGAGTAGACGAGCAAGAAAAACTAGAATTTTCCATAAAATATTTGTACAAACTATTGTTAAGATTGAAAATTTTTATTGAAATCTTTAACAGCAACTTTCACGTGTTGTATAACTCTTTCACTCTATACTTCCTAAAAAAAAACATAACATAAACATGTCTTTTAGAAGAAGAACCGAATAAATGTTATGAAATTCGTATAACGTGACTTGAATAAAATAAAGCAAAATTTCAACAAAAAAATTAAATATTAATAATAATAACAATAATATTTTCAGCTGACTTCTTCTCGAATTGTAAGAGAAATGAAGAAGGTTTCGATAATTGCATCAAAGATGGTTTGAATAATTTACGACCATATTTTAAAACAGGTTTTTATTTTTAACAACATCATTATGTTACCCAAAATTAAAAAAAAATCATTTTTTAGGTTTACCGGATTATAATATTGCTCCATTTGATCCGTTCTTTGCTAGAGAAGTGCCACAAAAGAAAAGCCTTCCATTCTTTAATTATAAATTAGTTTTAAGGAACGTTACCGAATCTGGATGGACTGTTTCACGAATCACCTCACTCAAGTATAGTATTATTTAATAATTTTATATAATGGGGCGTTTCCAGCCCCACTTGTTTGGAAAGATGTGACATCATCTTCTACTATACTAAAAGTGTCACTAGTTTAGCGCTTCAATACGATGACGTCATATTCTTCCAAACAAGCAGAGCTTGAAACACCTCATTATTACCATTTTTTGTTTTAATAAAACAGATTTGATTTTCCTAAACATCAATTGCAATATACACAATTTTTCCCTGATAAACGATTAAATGGTTGGTATGAAATTGATGGGACATTTTTTGGTATAAGAGTTAGAAATTCTGGTCAATGGAGTTTAGGATTATTCGATTATGTCCAAACAACAACACTAAACAGAAAACCAGTACATGATGGTTATGGGAATTTAATAATTAATCCACCAATTAAGGTGAAAATTAATCTACGGTCTAGTAAACGACTGGAATTGCATATTTCAAATTTGGCTGGCGGAAAGACCATTGTTGGTATGTGCCCATATAAAAAAAAAACTACAAAAAAAACACTAACCTACACACCTGTCGACCTGTCGTGATCGTTTTAGACAGGTTTCAATGTACAGTCAGCCTTTAGTTGTGTTCCAATGAAAGTTCGAAAGTTTGGAACAATCAGGAGCATGCGCAAATGTGTTTAGAGCAATGACTACTTCAGACTTTTCTTACAATGGGCCATGTCTATCCACCCCACTCAAAGGATGGGAACTTGCGTCATTTTCCCACTAGACAACTCTGGTTTTGAACCTAGGGCGTTTTTACCTCTAACATATAGAGGGTACTATGTACCTATTTGTTTTGTGCATTATTAGGAACACGTTGACAATGCTCAAAACAGGTAGTGCCCTCTAGATGTCAGAAGTATAAGCGCCCTATCAATTCCAATGGTTCAAAACCAGGATTGTCTGGTGGGAAAAATGACGCAATTTCCCACCATTTGAGTGGGAGTTGTCCATGGCCCATTGAAACACATAGTTGGAATACAACTTTTATTACAGGTGTGTATATTTAGTTGTCTAAATGTAATTTTTCGGTTTTTTTGTAGAAAATCTGCTGGATTGGATAATAAATACAGCATGGCAGCCCGGTTTTGTTGTATTAAGTCCATTAATTAATGATCTTGTTAGTACAGCATTTACAGAAATATTCAACAATAATTTCCGAAATTTCCCATTTGACGAGATATTTCCTAATTAACATTTTTTTTTTTTTGTCAACACACAATAACGCGTGTATTGTGGAATGTACTCAAATAAAAAAACTGACTCATCTGATGATGAGCAACAAAAGAACCAATAGTAATAATTAAAGCAATAATAGTAATAATAATAATAATAATGATAATAGATAATACCGGAAATTGTACAGATAAGGAGAGAATGATCGAAATTTTTCAAATATCTTTAAACTGTACATGCATTTGTCTACCTAATATCCGAAATGGGTGTATAAATTTTTAATTTTGTATATATTTTTTGTATTATTTTTGTATTTTAAGACTTGAACTACAAATAGAATCTTCTCGTTCTATATAGACATACACGTACACATATGAAAACCACCATTTCCGTTCCTGTGTACTTCCTTTCTTTCCAATTCACTCTCTATCCTGTTCGAAATTATTTAAAAATTCCATAATTTTCCCGGTTGAATTCCCGAAAAAAATTGAAATAAAACAAAAATTTGAATTTTTGAATTGTAAACTAATGCTCATTATTCATTTTTATAATTTGATTTATAATCCATCATCATATCCGTTTCCGGACAGATTATATCTAATAGTTTAGAGAATGTTTTCTGTGTTTTATATTCTTCGAAGAACTATGAGAAATAGGTATAAAGGAGATAATTATAGATCGGCATTTTCTCAGAGAATTTTTCCTTCAAAACAGAAAAAAAAATTAAAGAAAAAGAGAAACTCTATTTGAATCAATGGGAGTATCGTTATGAAATACATAATAACTTTTTGACCTTTTCTTTTTCTTTCTAAATTTGTTGGTGTAAAGAACAATTGATTTGAGTCATATACAGTTTGCTCTACATGATAGTAATAACAATTTTCTTGACTCTTGGGGAACACTTGGACTACAAAAAAAAACTTGAAGGATTTTAAGTCTCAATCAATCATAAGAGAAAAAGAGTAAAAAATCAACATCCGGACATTGCCTACAATAATATTTTGTTTGCATGTTGTATTTTTATCATATTTATCATCATTATTTATATTGATAACATAGTTAACACAAAAAAAAGGATCATGTCTCGCCATTTATACAACGGGATATTTTGAGAGATGGAACGAGTTATCATACGACCATGCCCTATGTCATTAAATATACACACACACACACACACTCACACAAATACAAAACACAGGAAGTGACGAACTAGCACTAAAATAACGGAAATGTAACAGGAGAATTTGTCTATTTTTTTTCCTAATCCTCCTCCACACACCTCGATTTGTCGATTTTCCTACAATTTTCATTTCGATTTGTCGATTTTCCTTATGGGTAACAATTGTGTACATAATTCTTTCGATTAAAAATAAAATATAGACCTTGTATTTGGATTTTTTTTGATCCCCCTCTAATATTTGTTTACTTATTTATCAACACAAAGTCGCCTTTTTCACACATGTTTCGACACTTTCTAAAAGTTCTTATCAGTATTGCACTAGTTTTTTTTTCTATGTGTGTACATTCTTTCGTAAATTCGTTTCTCCCATGGAAATCTATCGAATTTCCCATCATTATGAACTGTGAAACAGTTTTCTCGATTTTCTCAACAATGGAAATTTACAAATGATTGTTGATGCAATCCAGAATTAATCTGTTACTGTACAGGGTCAGTAATGGAATTTATTTAATTATAACGATACTGGGTGATCAACAAAAATGTTCACAGATTATTAAAATCCCGTATTTCTATTGGTGCCAATTATATTAAACCGACCAATATGGGCAACATCAGAAAAATAAATAAATGAATAAAGAGACACTTGTTTCAACTCAAATTTAGTTGCGTAACGATCAAAATAAAATCGAGATTTTTGGGGGAAATTTTGAAACGAAAAGAACAGAAATGACCTA